>MPUH01001163.1:0-22498 GCA_001970955.1 Stentor coeruleus
TAAGTTTTATTTGAATTTATTTTATTAATTTTATTTAAAACTTCTAAATAAATAAATACTCAATATACTTGAATGCTTTTGAAATTCTTTAGTTGCATTTTAGATTAATTTATCAAAAATTTTAATTAAGAAAACATTTTTCTTAACTCATAAAACTTACCTTTTTAATTTATAACTTTGGGTTTATTTTGCTATGCAAAAAAGCTGTTTAATTTATAAGACTGTTCAGTTTCTAGGCTAACTTAGCTTGAACTAAAATAATCAGTGATTTACATCTCCAACTCTTTTTAGGCATTTATACTATAGTTGAGTTATTGAGATGCTATTATAATTTTTTAGCTCTTATGAACCTCATAGAGCACCTTTAATTTCACAATTGAATTGAGCTCATCTGCCCAATGATTTATAATCATTTGGGAAGAAGCTAGTTACCCAGGCCCCCTGGACAGATAGCAAAAAAACCCTATGGGGCGGATAATCCATGGTTGTTTGCAACTTGGCATCTGATCCTCACGAAAGACCGGCTAAAAAAAGCACCATATTTTGATTATTTTATTGACAATAAAATATGAGTAAAGTAATTCTCATAACAGGCAGCAACAAAGGTATTGGATTTGGCTCAGCCAAAGCTCTTCTTGAGCAGGCTCCAGAATTCAAAACAATAATCCTTACAGCTCGTGATCCTTCTCTTGGTGAATCAGCTCGTCAGGCACTCGGACATCTAGATCGAACAGATTTCATAAAACTAGAAGTGCTAAGTGAAACAGATTTCATAAAGCTAGACGTGGTAAGTAAATCTGATATCCAAGCAGCAGCTTCATTCGTTCAATCAAAATATGGTCATTTAGATGTATTAGTAAATAACGCTGGTTGGGCAATGAAAGGCAGCGCATTCAATCTTGAAATAGTTCAAAGAACATTTGCCACAAATTTTTATGGTTTAAAAGATATGTGCGAAGCATTTCTGCCAATAATGTCACCGAATGGGCATATCATTAATATTAGCTCTTCAGCAGGTGTAACTCCAATATTAAATAACTCGGATTTGGCTTCAAGATTTTTAGACCCGAATCTTACTGAAGAAGGCGTTGTAGCTTTAGCTGAAGAGTTCACAAAATATGTAGGCGAAGGGACGTGGAAAGATCATGGGTGGCCAACTTGGGGATATGCAGTAAGTAAAAATCTTGTTAATTCTTATTCAAGAGTTTTACACAGAGATCTTAAAGCTAGAGGAATGAATATTAGAGTAAATACTGTACACCCTGGATTGGTAAGGACAGATATGGCAGGCCCTGAAGCAGAATTGAGCCTTGAAGAAGGTTGTGTGGTTCCAGTTCAAGTTATAAGAGATGAGTCAGATGTATCAGGAAAGTTCTGGAGAGATGGAAATCATTTCGACTATTATTAATTTAGTTTGTAGGTTTAACAGAAATGGAGAGGTGATTTTTATGATCGACTTGTAATATAAGTTTGATTTGAATTAATTTTATTAGTCTTATAGAAAATTGTTAAAATTTCTTTAAATTTACAAACTAGGGAAGAATTGATTTTTAATATACTGAATGCGTTTGAGAGCATTATCAAAAATTTTAATTTAGAAAATATTTTTTTTAATTCACAAAGATTTACTTTCTAAAGTTATAACTTTGAGTTTATTTTACTATGCTGAATGGTATTGCTCAGCAAAGTTTGGTTAACTTTAATTATTTTTATCAAATTTTATATTTCCACAGGTGAATTACTAAAATTTTTAGTTCTAAATATCCAATCTAACTTATTTTCAATTGTTTTAGTATCTCTTATTAATCAAGCATATTTAAAAAAATGCAGAAAATTAAATTAATAATCATACAATGTCCAAAACGAGCATGTAAAATCCGTACACTGATTTGAATCTAAAGAAGGTTATGTTTTTTAATTTCAGAAAAATACTGGAAAAATAGAAGTTATTTCAATATCTACTAGTTATATATAAATTAGAATATATAAATGGCAGTCTTTATGATTTTCCTAAAAGCCCATCTGATTTTTGCTGGGCCTATGGAAGACCTTCAAAATTCTTTACAAGTTGATAGTTGGGGAAACCCATACCCTTGCAGCTGGCCCGGAGTTTATTGTGACTGGGATGATGAAGTTACATCAATAGCTCTTTCTGGACTAACATTCTCAGGTTCCATCATTCCTGAAAACATTTTTATCAACCTGATTAAACTAGAGTATTTTTCAGCAGTTAATACATTAAATCTCAATAACACTTTTACTTTACCAAAAGACCTTTGCTCAGCAAACTCTCTTATTCATTTCGAAATATTCAACTTCACTTTAGATACTTTCCCATTCCAACTTACCCAATGTTCAAAACTTCAAGTACTTCATCTAACTTTTTGTTCAATTGTAAGCACATTACCTGATTTTACAAATCTGTCTAATTTAAAAATCCTTGAATTAAATCACAATAATTTTACAGGGGTTATCCCAGCCAATTTAGGTAGCCTACAGTATCTTGAAGTTGTTCATTTATTTAATAATAAACTCACAGGTAATTTACCAACATTTGTTTCTAAAGTTCTTGAAGTTTTAGATGTAAGGGAGAATTTGTTAGATGGTACAGTAAATGTAAATATTATATAGGATGATTTGTTTTCCAAAGCTTCAGGGCTTTATTTTGGATTTGATGGGAATTTATTAACCGTGCCTGATCTCTGCAAGGAAATTCCATTTTGTGTATATGTAAAGTAATTATAAGTTAACGTAAAAAAAATGAGCTTTTATTCCGTAAACTAGGCTCGGGACTGGGTGTAAAAATCCACTCTCTTCTTCTCGCATAGCTGGTTGGGAAAAAGTCGTCATTTCTTGAGTAGCTTTTCATTAAATCAAATCTTTGCTTAGCTCTAACTGAGTTTCTTGGGTCGAAATTCACACTTTCTTCAGTTTTTATATAACTAGTATTTTTCGTTGCTGGACTGTTTTTATTCCAAGAATGTTTTGTTTGTAGCTTTTGCATAAGGTCTGCATCTGAATAATTAATCGGCTTAGCAATCAATATCCTATCAATATCAGTTTTTTCCTTCATAGTTTTATATATATCCATCATCTTGCTTGAATACTCTTCAAATTTTAATTTCCCTTGACATTTAGCAATTCTATCATCTAAATCTGCGTTTAAAGCGGCAAGTTCTTGAGATGAAAGTCTTCCTTGCTCATTTGAATGTTGTTTTGGCATATCAACATGTTGAGTGTATAGTTCTGTGACATAAGTCAACCATATCTTTCCCAAGTCATCTTGGGAAAACTCAGCTTGCATGTAGATAATTTCTTGATTACTATAAAAATGAAGTAATGCGTCTATACGTTTACAGAGGAGTTCGCAGTAATTTGTTGGGTTGATATACATAATTTGTTCATCTTTATCAGTAAGCAAAGAGGATTTAAAGTCTTCTATATTCATAGGTTTAGCTGATGAATATGAAACAGTCAGAATATTCCCAATCCCATTTCTGCACTTTACTACGGTTTGTATATAAATTATGTTTTTCCACAAGTTGCTTCCAACACGTTCATACATAAAATCAAAAAACTCTTTTTCACTCAATACTCGTAGCGGACCATTTTCAAGCTCAGGTGTTTCATCAAGATTTTCATTATCTTTATTGTTTAAAGTATATCTAAGCAAAGCTATTTCCTTACCATAAGACTCATTTATTTTGTATCCAGGCCTTCCTTCTTTTTTCCTGTTTCTAACGATTTTTGTATAGCTTTTGAGGATTTCTGTCAGTCTGAGTTTTTCTCCTGATGTGATATATTTCAATAAATGATTTGAGTTTTGAAGAAGATATTGAGGACGACATCTATTAAAAACTAAAATTTCTGGAGTTGGGATTGAAATATCGTGAGAAAGAGAATGTAAACCTAGCTCAGATAAAAGCCATGTAAAGCGACGACGAATTCCTAAACTTTCGTTTGTTTGTATGAGAGACTGAAGCTTTAGATTGTTCAAACTAGTTTTTCCTCGAATTTGCTTTTGACAAACTGAACATTCACAACTGAAGTCAGAGATAACTTGATGAAATGATTTTTTATGTGAAAGATATTCTGATTGACATTTTTCAGGATTTTTGCTTTGAAAAATTGCATCCATATTAAATTATATTGAATATATATTATCAACTGCTCACTTCCATATTTTCTGATTTATGCGAATATCATTTTGCAGCGGTATTTGTAAATAATTATTTACAATCTGGATTAGATATAAAAAGTTATTTAGAGAATGATTTACTAAAAATTGTATAAAAGAATATTTTTTTGTACTTTTGTAATCATATTTTAAACTATCTATTTAAAACCTATGCTTAACAAATTGAATATTTTGATATTTTAACTTTTATTTGTCAATCATCTATTAAATAAAATATTCTGATTATAGAAGCATCTTCTAAATAATAACGATAATTACTAATATTTTATTATCTAACTCTGAGGATTCTTTGAATAACAGATCATATGTGGAAATTTATTGATTTCAAAAATAAACTTATAAAAATTAAAATAATAAATATAACATAGGAATAAAATTAAGTATATAGAAGTGTTGTGTATCTAAATTTTTCAAACTAGAAAACAATTAATAAAGTTTATTAGTGAAAAGGATATATCCAATGAATCTTCTTCATATTTTNACATAGGAATAAAATTAAGTATATAGAAGTGTTGTGTATCTAAATTTTTCAAAATAGAAAACAATTAATAAAGTTTATTAGTGAAAAGGATATATCCAATGAATCTTCTTCATATTTTTTTCTTTTAGGTCATTATTAAATCTACTCTGTACAGCTTAGATTGCTTATTAATTCTAATTTGCGGAAATTTCATATAACCTAATATCTTATAAACCTTCCACAAGTCTTAAAATTAAAAAGAAATTATATAAATAAAAACCTCTTTATAAAGTCATCAATAGTTCGTAAAAATATTTGCAAAAAACATTCACCCTTAGTATTTGAAAAAAATTATAGGGAAAAATCAAAAAGTCTTTAAACTACCGAATTTTATGAAAACATGCATACTAATATTATTAGAATATGGAGCATCTGCTTGCTGAAACTTCACAAGTTCTCACAGAGTCATCTTCAATTGTCGATGATGATCCATCAGTATTCTTTCGAGATTTCGATTGCCCTAAGCGCTTCATTTCCCTTAAACACCACACAGAACATACAAATTCCATGTCAAATAAATGTATAGAGTTAGACAATGATGCTCTTTTCATATATTTGTTGCAATTAGAACATCTTTCGCCATGAGGCTTGATTTGGATTACGATTTTTTTTTTGCTTGCTTTTGCTATCTGATGCAGCTTTGTTAGGAATTCTTTGAAGTCAGGATGCGTTACTACCTTTGATTTCTTGTTAAGACAATCCTCTAAAAAAAGTGTTGAATCAACTATCAAATTACTTTCCATTACTATATATTTATATAGATGTTCATGATAATAATAGCTTCGATAATTATCTCCGATTTTCCAAATGATTTTTTATATAAAAGTTGTGTTTGGCTTTGTAAAATCATCTGATTCTAAAATTTAAGTCTATAAATTTACAATGCGCAAGATTTCTCAGCTAATTTTCAATTAAATTATGTAATGATAATTCAATTTTAAAGTAGTTACTTTTATATTTGCATATATTTATGTAAGATATATATTTAAGGATCATTCAGAAACTGCTTTTACCTAAGAATTAAATCTAAGCAATACAAGTGAATGTTTGGTAAATAATACTATTTCCCTTTAAATACAAGCTTTAGCATTCCTTCTTATATATAGAGTGATTAACCTTAAATTTTGATGCATGTCTAGGCTGTCAAAATATCCCAAATCCATAAAAATTATGAATTTCTGAAACTGTTAGAAAATCAATCACAGGTTGGACTTGAAAATTATTTATCTTCTAAAAAATCTTTCAACTTCTTTATATTTTTAAATCAACTTATAAGTAAGTTTTAAATCGAGTAATGAGTCTTGGAGAAGTCTCTATCAATTAATCCTAATCTTATTTATATTGCACAAAGAGTTTCTTAATCCTATATTGAATCATTAAAAAACAAATAATCCTTAGGAATATAGAATGAATCTCGCATCCTTATGCTAAAAAATTCAATCAATTCGGCATAGTTGACTTAAATTTCTTCAAAAATATTATAATAAGAATATAATTTCCATTATCGCCAGATTTTAGACCATATGCGAAAGATTATTAAATCATATTAAATTGTAAATGACAAAATCAACAAACTGATAGGATTATACTATTAAGTCATTTAAATTTTATGAAATATTAACTCATCTTATCACCCAATATTAGTTATTTGCATTGAGTGATCACTAAAAATATTCTAATTGGAAAGCGTTAAATATTTATTGATATAAAACTTCTGAAATCTTTATTAAAGCAGTTTTGACTTTTTGGAACCCTCAGGTTTTCAAGCTAATCCTTGCAGATACGTGAGCTTTCAATTCTCGATATTAGTTGATAGACTACAATGAAAGCTAAGGTTCTGAATTTCTTTGTGTAAGGATATAATGAATTTGACGATTTAGATTTTATTTACTATAGGGTCTTCTTGTTGAACTAGAGCTAAAGAGATTTGCATAAAGCACTTAATGAAATCATATGCTTTAAAAAGAATATTTCGGAAATTGATTTGAGAAAGAAAGCGACTATTTTTATAGTTGAATGAAGATAATCTTGAGGATTTAATCATAATCTCTTTTATAAGTACTTTAGATATTATATTGAGTATAACCATAATAAAAATTAAGTAAGTAATTTAAGTCTGAATAATAATTATGTCTTCTGAGAGCGAGTCTGAAAGGTAAAAATCATATAGAATTAGTGAAGGTGGGTCTTTATGGCAAGTATTTGATGCGATATCAACATCTGAAGAGCTGTTTGAGGCTTTTAATAAACTTGATCAGCCAATCAGCAGAAAGTTAGGACTTATAGACTTGATAACTGAAACTAGTGCAATACTGACCTTTGATTTTTCCCAAGCTTTTGGTTACTTTGTTGTCGAGATTAATGAAAATGATTCAAAAGATCGCATTGATAAGAAAAATATCACGTTTGAAGCATTTAAGAGAAGGATTGGGAATTTTATCTTAGAAAAAATATATAATCAAGGCGAATACGAAAAAACTGTCAAAGAGTTTATTGAAGATAATTGGAAATTAAGAGAAAAGAAAGATATTAGTGGGAAAAAGGGTTCAAGTAGAGAAAATAGTGAAAGTGAAGAGGAAAATAATAGGAAAAATATTGAAAGTAGTGGATCAGAAAGAAGAGATTCAGATAGGAAAAGTAGTGGATCAGAAATAAGAGACTCAGATAGAAAAAGTAGGAAAAGTAGTGAATCAGAAATAAGAGACTCAGATAGAAAAAGTAGGAAAAGTAGTGCATCAGAAATAAGAGAATCAGATAGAAAAAGTAGGAAAAGTAGTAAAAGTGCTTCAGAAGAGCAGGAAAATAATAAAAGTAAACTTAAAGAGATTAAAAAATCAGAAACCCTATCACAGAAAAAACCTTTGATTGCGAGCAAAATTCAAAGAAGTACAACAAATATAGTAAAAAAACCTGATACAAAGATGAAACTTGAGAAAAAGAACTCTAAAATTAGCGAAATCAGTGACAGCAGCAAAGGGAGATCTAGTTCTGGAAGTAAAAAGTCAAAGCATTCACCTAAAAACTCTGATAATTTTGGCTTTGGTCTCGCTAAAGCTGCTATCAAAGAAATTCGAAACGAAATCAACTCAAAGAAAAAAAGCAACAGTTCATCATCTTCTAGTGAAAAACGTAAAAAATCAAGCATTTCTGAAAGTGAGCCTAAATTTCAAAAAGGAACAACCGAAATGATTTTTGAAGAACTTGCTAATTCAGTAGCAAAACCTAAAATACAATGGTTTACTTCTCAAATCAAAAACCGTGAAGATACTTTTCAGGAACTTTTTTTTTCATCTAATTCCGGAAAAGATTTTGTCTTATCTAAAGATATAATTTTAGCATTTAATACTACAGCTGAAGAGCTGAAATTAGAAATTCATGATCATCATAGAGAAATTTTCAGAAATTTAACTGAAACTTTACATCCAGCAAAAGTTATTGCAAAAGCAGGGAAAAAAATGAAAACAGTTTTTCCAAGGATAAATTTTACAGAATTTGCTGAATTAATGAACCTCTGGGGAGAAAAATACTCTAAAGAACAGGCAAAAGTCCCAGGCGAAGTTATTAAAACTATTAAAGAATATCAAGAGTTAGAAACTGAATACTTAGATTTCTCAGAATTGAAATCAATATTATCTGTTCTCACAACATCTTTATCAAAATGCTTAGCAAAACATAGTGAAAACCACAAAGAACAAGTAAACCTAAAGGAAAAATACAAAAAAAACCTCGAAGACATTTTCCAATTTTATGCAAGAGTCCAAAGGATCCAAGGAAATGATGACACATTTGATGCAATGGAAGCAAATAACACAAACTTGACTATCGGTAAATTTTTGAAATTCTGTGCTGATTTTAATATTTTACTAAATAAAGGTGATGAAAAAAGAGCATTAAGCAAAGAAATATTAACGTCAATATTCAAAAAAACTGCAAATAATACAAGGCTTATGAGTGAGCAACAATTTATAGAAGTCATTGATAAAGTATCAGAAATTTTCTACAGTCCAGATCTAGACAAGCAATTTTCAACCACTTATGCTTATTTACCATTATCAGAAAAACGTGAATTATTATATAAGCATTTAGGTATACATGATTTCAATATATACCACCACAAAAAGAAAGCTTTCGGTATAGCTTTTAGCCCTGAAAAATACTCAAGAGTTCCATTAAATGATTCAAGTCATCAATACAAATTTAAAATCAATGAAAAAAGCCAAAAAAAACTTGAATTATGGAAACAGTCTAAAATGGCCAGGGCGACTCCTCCATTACTTAAGCCTATACCTGAAATTAGCAAAAATTCAAATCCTGTTATGAAAAAAAGCTCAAAAATCCTTCCTACTAATGGATATGCATTAAGACTTAAAGCTAAAAAAGGGGTTTTTGCTGATAAGAAGGAAGATAGGTCTGAGATTTATGATGAACAATCTGAACCAACGGCGAAAAGAATAGAAGAAAATAAGGAAATTAAAGATCACCACGAGTCTCAGACAAAAGTCATAACAATGCAAGCTTTGAACAATCTTAAATATAAGGATATTGATGATGAATATGGGTTGAAGGATTTGATTAGTGAGGAAAGTGATGAGTTTTTTGATAAACTTTATGGGATAGAGCCGAAACTTCAGGGGATAATGAAAATGCATGATGAAAAACTTGCAAGAGGACAGAAAGTTATTGAGAAGAGTAAGTATGCTTTAAAAAACCAGTAATTATGAGGTTTATATGTATAAAGTATGGATATTAAGTTATTGGAATACATAGACTAAAATATGAAAATATATTTATTATTATAGATTTGATAAGATAAATATATCGTTTTCAATTTTGCAATTGCAAAACAAGGAATTCTATTTGCAATTAGACACTCACATGATTAAAACTAAATACATTTTTACAATACATTTGCTAATAACTAGTTTATTAGAAATATTTTATAATGGGATAAAAGTCTAGCGATGATAATCTTTTTATTTGAAATAAACTTAACAATTAGTATTTGCAATTCTTCCCTTAAGCATAGATTATATAAAATGCCAGTCACATCATTCACTGCTTATGCTTTGACAATAATAAGCTTCTTATAATTTAGAACAATCTAGAAGTTTTTAATTAAGCAAGTCCTCCCACCTTCTAAGCACTAATAAATCTTCATCCTTTCCTTTCCTTTTTNCAATTCTTCCCTTAAGCATAGATTATATAAAATGCGAGTCACATCATTCACCGCTTATGCTTTGACAATAATAAGCTTCTTATAATTTAGAACAATCTAGAAGTTTTTAATTAAGCAAGTCCTCCCACCTTCTAAGCACTAATAAATCTTCATCCTTTCCTTTCCTTTTTATATCATAATCTTAATCATAATCTAATAACCACATCGAAGCATTCATTTAAAATTTTTACCTCAAAAAAAATCCTATAATCATCCTAGAAATTCTAAAGCCTCTGCAAAAATCTAGCCACATAAACCATGGCAAATTACTCCTCTTTGTAATTTTTAAGTATATAAAAGGTGCATCCTATTATAAACTTAAATTTCAGATCAATAGCTAACAGACTATTTTTTTAGTTGTTNTTATAAACTTAAATTTCAGATCAATAGCTAACAGACTATTTTTTTAGTTGTTGAAATAAATGGGTGAATACAAAAAGCTGGGTGAAACTCAAGAAGAAGAAACGAAAAAAACTCACAAAATGTCTGAACAAGAAGAAGCTGAGTCACAAACTGGCCCAGAAGGTCTCTCTAGTGAGGAAGCTGCACGCAGACTAGCTCGTGACGGGTAATTTATATGTAGTCCGAACAAATTGCCAGAAAAAAAAGTAAACCCTTGTCTGAAATTCTTAAGCTACTACTGGGGCCCAATGCCTGGTATGATTTGGTGTGCCATTATTATAGAGCTAATTCGTTTGGCATTCATAGACTTGGCCATATTGATTTTCCTTCAGTTTATCAATGGCTTTGTTGGGTGGAATGAAGAGAAAAATGCTGGTAACGCTATCGAAGCCTTAAAAAAGAGTTTAGCACCAAAAGCCAAAGTTAAGAGAAATGGGTGTTGGGAAACTATTGAATCATGGAATGTTGTCTTTGGTGACAGAGTCAATATCAAACTAGGAGATATTATCCCTGCTGATCTCAAACTTGGTCCTGGTTATGCTGAAATCGATCAAGCAGCTTTGACAGGTGAGTCTTTAGCTGTGACAAGGTATGAAGGGGATATAGTATACCAAGGAAGTGTTTGTAAAAGAGGTGACTTAGAGGCAATTGTTGTGGCTGTCGGAGCAAATACCTTCTTTGGTAAGACTTCGGCACTAGTGGGACAAGTTAACCAACGTGGGAATTTCCAAAAAGTCATTCTTAAAGTAACAGCTGTACTTATGGTTATTTCAATAGTCCTTGTGGGGATTATCTTTGGAGTGGTCTTGGCTAAAGGAAACAATTTCTTAGAAACCCTGTCAATTTGTGTTGTCATATTGGTCGCATCAATCCCTGTGGCTATGCAAGTTGTTTGCTCAACAACAATGGCTGTCGGTGCACGTGCTCTAGCTAAGAGAAAAGCTATTGTTAGTAGGTTGAACTCAATTGAAGAACTTGCTGGTATGGAAATTCTCTGTAGTGATAAGACTGGAACTTTGACTAAAAACGAACTCACAGTACAAAACCCAACTTTGATGGGCAAGTTTACAATTAATGACATTTTCCTTACTGCAGGACTTGCTAGCAAAAGGGAATTAGGTTCACAAGATGCTATTGATAAGTGTATAACAGAATATGCTACTCACAAATGTGGGATCAGCTTTGCTGACTATGAAGAAGAAGACTTTATTCCATTCGACCCGAAAATCAAAAGAACTGAAGCTACAGTAAGAAACCTTAGAACTGGACATACAATTAAAGTGTCGAAAGGAGCTCCACAAGTTATTTTAGCTATGGCTAACAACCCTGAAATTGAAGAACAAGTGACAAATGCAGTTAATGATTTGGCATCGAGAGGCTATAGAACAATAGGTGTTGGTAGAGCTGATATTGAGCATCAATGGGTGTTTATTGGGCTTATTCCTTTATATGACCCACCTAGAGATGATACCAAAGAGACAATCCAAAAAGCTATTCAGATGGAAGTTAAAGTTAAAATGATTACTGGAGATCAGATTGCTATAGCCAAAGAGACAGCAAACCTTCTAAATCTTGGTGACAAAATCTTCAACTCTGAACTCCTTAGTGAAGAAGCTACAGCCGTACAAAGAGAATATTTGACTACAATTATTGAAGAAGCTGATGGATTTGCTGAAGTCTTCCCTGAACATAAATTCGCTATAGTGAAAATGCTCCAAGAATTAGGCAAAAGAGTTGGAATGACTGGAGATGGAGTTAATGATGCCCCAGCACTTAAAAAAGCAGATGTGGGTATTGCTGTAGATGGTGCTACTGATGCTGCTAGAGCTGCAGCTGATATTGTCCTGACTAGTCCAGGTCTTTCTGTTATTATTGAAGCTATCTATAGAGCAAGGAAAATTTTCCAAAGAATGAAGAATTTCTGCACATATCGTATTGCTTGTACAATCCAATTACTTATATTTTTCTTCATCACTATGTGCTCTTTGAAACCTGATGACTACTCTTGTCATGGTGTTACTGGCTGTGGTGATGTGCCTAACACATTTTCTTTACCAGTTGTAGCTTTAGTTATTATCACTGTGCTTAATGATGGAACTATTATTTCGATTGCATATGATAGAGTTACAGTGTCTAAAAGACCTGATCAATGGAATTTGTTTTTGATTTATGTTAATGCTTGCACATTAGGAGGAATTGCCTTTATTTCTTCATTAATATTAGTCCTTTTAGGGCTTGATAATATGCATGCTAGTGATCCAAATGGTTTTCTTAATGCTTTCGGGATTAATGCTTTTACATATGGAGAAATGCTCACTGTTGTTTACTTAAAAGTCTCACTTTCTGACTTTTTAACTGTGTTTACGGCAAGGACTAACAGTTGGTTTTGGACTAGAGCTCCAGGTAAAGTCCTCTTAGCCGCTGCTGCAATTGCTACTTTTGCTGCTACTCTTATGTCAGTTTATTGGTTTTTAGATGTTAATGCTGGAGATGGTAGTTCAGGAAAAATCCCTGATATGAAATCTGTTAGTTGGGGCGTGGCTGGATTTGTTTGGCTTTATAATATGGTATTCTTTGTCCTTCAGGATATTGTTAAAGTCATTCAACTCAAATCTTTTGATGCTTATTATGCTATGAGTGGAAAAGACACAGGCTTTGCAGGAGCTGTGCTTACTGATACCTTCTTAGTTTTTACTACTGGAGAAAGAGGAACTGGCAGAAGATCGATTGTCACTAGAAGGTCTATGGCTGCTGCTCACCTTGATGGAAAAGCCTAATATTAGCCCTAATAAATATTTAGAGCAATTAGTTTTAAATTTCCGTTGTCTTGCTTGAATCAACTATGCTATTTATCTCATTGAGATAGCATTATTTTTATATTTTAATAATTTTTCTAAGGGCTCTTTAAATACACTAAATATGAGAGATGTTGAAGAGATTCAAAACAGAATTAATTGCAGGTAGTTAATGAGCCCAAGCATTATTTTAAGTTATCTGATACTATAAAATATTTATCTTGTTTAGTTTACAAGTTTTTAGATAATTTAAAGTTAAATATGAAGTTAACATATAGGAAAAAAAATATAAGTAAATTTATATAGAATAACTCAAATTTTCAAAGCATTTTAAATTTAGAAATGCTTATCCTTATTAACAGATTCAGTAGTGTTGAATACAAATTGATTTCAGCTAGTTAAGCATTTTTATATAAGGACAGAGTTTAAATTTAATTGTCCGAATTAGCATAACAAGTTTGTAAAGGTTTATGATATATTTTAAAATAGATAAATACTAAAGTAGGCTTGAAAAATAATTATAAAGTTAGGTAAATATAATAATAAAGCAGGATCCAGTTGGATATTAAGGTATTCAAAGCGTTAGGAAAAACTTTGAATAATGGCAATTATAATGCTGGATTATTCAAGGACTATATCTAGAATTGATCTTATAATAATCTTCATATAAAGCTCTTTACTTACATATTTTTATTAATAAAGGACTATATTTGAATGATTCTCAAAATTTTGATATTATAATTCATTTACAGTCTATTTTTAAATTTGAAACTAAATTGATCAAAATACAGCTTTTTATACAAACTTAAAATATTCATTGATTTTTTCTCAACTATTTATTATTTTAAAAGTAAAATATGGGGGATAAATGGTTAAGTGCATATCGAAGCGTGCTAATGTCAANTACAGTCTATTTTTAAATTTAAAACTAAATTAATCAAAATACAGCTTTTTATACAAACTTAAAATATTCATTGATTTTTTCTCAACTATTTGTTATTTTAAAAGTAAAATATGGGGGATAAATGGTTAAGTGCATATCGAAGCGTGCTAATGTCAACTTCTCAGAACATACATACACAATTTTCGATGAATTTTACAGCAACTATCACATAAAATCAATGATTTCCGAGGAGAAATACAGAAATAGCTTACTAAAAAGCTTAATAATGCTCATGAAAACACCTCCGAAAATCCAAATCCAAGCAAATTCTCAAGAAAGTACAAATAAAACTATACTTCAAAGCTACCTATCTTTACGTCTCAAATCTTTACACCTTCGATTTTCCACCCGTAACATTCTATCCAAAGTTTCAGTCCTTTTTCAAAAATCTTATTTTCCTCTACTTTTTTATCTTGCTTGTACAATCCTCTTTGCTCTTCCAATAGATACACTCTGCCGCAAATTAGGCTTTCGCTGCTGTACCAATTTTAATCATATGGCGTTTTGTCATAGTAAATGGAAAGAAATGGAGCTCTACAGCCTTACAAAAGTTCCTGAGTTTTATGGTGTGAGGCCTGTCACTTCATACAATCTCTCATCAATTGCAAATGAGGTATTTAATAATTAACTTATTCCAAAACACATCACTTTATACTAAAACATAATTTCATTTAAAATCTAACATCTAAGTTCTATTAAAAATACTACTTGCCAGGTACATCCAAAAATACGCATACATTTGTGATGTCATCAATAACTTCTTCTTCCTAAATATCCCTTACAGTTTTCCATCTTGTATTAGCTTCTCTCCACAAGCACTCACAGCCCCCTTCAATATCTTTGTTTTTCCAATATGGGACAAAGATTTTGACAACTTCTTCATTACTTAAAAACTCAAAAATACCGTCACTACCAATAATAATGAACTTGTCTTCAGAAGTTAGTTGAAATTCTAAAATCTCAGGTTCAGCTATAACACCAACTGAAGAAGCTACAGCATCACCCATAGATCTCGACATAGCCAGCCCGGGTAGATCTTGATTTTTAAGCCACACCCTAGCTGGCCCAACAGGATTCCCGTTTTCATCTTGATAAGACTCAACACGGCCATTGCACTGGATAATTCTCGCAGATTCAGTCTTGTCATCAGGTTTATGATCTCTTGATAAAGCTATAGACATCCAATGTCTACCTGTTGAAGTATTATTTGAACTATCATTGATTTGCCTAGCAATCAAAGCTCTTGAATCCCCAACATTAGCACAATACAATGTACTACCTTTAATAAGTACACAAACTAAAGTTGTTCCACTAAAATTCACATCAAGGTTTATCTGACTAAGTTCAGCATTACATCTAAGAATCTCACTATTTAAAGCTTTCCGAGGATTAGTGTAAATATTGGGATGTTGACTTAAAAGAGCTGGAAGACGTTGTTTAACATATCCTGAAACCTCACCACCATAGAAACCATGACCATCACATACACCAAAAAAATATAAGTCAGAGTAATTGGCAAAATTCACATGGGCGAAGAAACTGTCTTGATTTACTTTTGTGGAATTCCCTGGAATAAAACCTGTTTGAGTGTAGTGTGAGTATTTCACAACAACTGGTACTTCAGGACGAGCTTCTAAAGAAAACTTTCGCCGGTTAGTTTTTTCGGGCTCAGGCTTGCGTAGTGTATTGTGACTCAGAGGTCGATCAGCTAAAGATAAAAACCGCCGATGCTTGGCTGATTTACTACTGCGTTGGTCAGCGTTTTTTGGCGTGGAATTCTTGCTGTTTGCAAGAAGCCCAGTAATAAGAGGCTTTTCATCAGTGTTTACTGAGCCACCTATAGCTAAAGATAAGGGCTTTTTTGGCAATGTTGCTGCTAAGGACTTGCCGGGCCGATGAGTTGCTTTTGTTGGACCTTTACTAATGTTTCGCTGAGGAGACTTTGAAGGCAGTTTTCTTCCTCCAAAAGGTTTCGTTGAAGCTTCTCCAAAAAACTTAAAATTTGTTCGTAGGGCCATTTAAAATGATTACGGTTTTTGATATAAAAGAAATTTAAGTTTAAGAAGAATAAATTAAACCACTCTGCTGCATAAATATTAAAAATAAACTAATTGCTATTACTCTCAAATAGATTATCAGAAACTTCAAAGCTTGGTTCGCTATAATATTTGAATTTGCGATAATTTTTCAAATTATAATTTAGTTTTGAATTTATATTCTGATCTCTATTGTATTTCTGATACCATTTTTTCCATCCCTAGAATAAACTATCTGAATTATTTCTTTCTTTTCAGACATGATTGCAGTATTCTCTATCTACAATTTCTTTTCTAGTGGTGAACATTCACACACTTTCAAATCATAATTAATTTTAATTTAAGAATCCCCAAGGCAAAACAAAAAATGCTATATCATAACTTATTCACGCAAATTATAAAAACTCATCATATTTTTATTTGTAATTCACATAAACTTTCCCCTATATTTTTTAGTCATCATCAAAAAGAAAATCGTAAGTATTTTGAAGTTCTTATTGTGAAACAAAAATGCCTAATTGCTTTAAATCCAAAGCAAAGAAATTACTAATTAAATTTATTTTCCTATTAAATAGTCCATGTGTTTAAGATCATTACTTTACCAGATGAATAATAATTTATAATCTTTTTATATGACAAAATTTTAATGAATCATATATTTATTTTATGAGTGATTACAACTTCATACATCTTTTCCTAAAAAGTCTGGACATTAATTAATATTATTCAAGATGGGACAATTTATGAGTTCATCCTGCATTGGCTTTAACAGTATTATAATCACTCAAGAAAGATTAGAAAGCATGCAAGAAGAAGAAATCATCGAATTCGAAAGTCCAAAACATAGAAAAGAACGCTTGACAACCCAATTGTCTTTAAATAATATAAGCTCCTCAAAGGAAATAGATCAGGGTTTGGTAACCTTAATGACTTACCCTGATCGTTTACAACAATCAAAATCCTTAGATAGTTCTTCACCTACACTTACAATTTTAGCATCCCCTACAAGAATTATTTATGATGATTCTTTAAGTTCTTTAAATTATAGCCAACAATCTAATATTAGAAAATACAAGACTAGATCTAAAAATTTTTCAACTGCATCAGAAAATCTTGTTGAAACTCTAAGAAGCCCTCCTTCACCAAGGAAATCTTCGACTAACTTGAATTAATCATTTTAATTCATTAATAAATATAAAATTAATGGTTATAAGGATTTTTATCTTTAGGGGGTTTATGATCATGGATATTTTTTTAGAGCATTTTAGCTTTTGGCATTTCTTTATTAATATTTTCAATTTTAGTTGATAGGTAGAAATTTCTCAGAGTTAGCTAAATATAGATGGTGATTAGACTGATAATCCAAATTATAAATTCGAATATCTGTAAAGTAAATTTGAACCACTTTATTGTTTAGTTCAAAAATCATGGGTCGAAATTTTTTTAGTCAGGGCCAGTGGATTTTTAAAGATTCAAACCTCTCTTATATTGTAAAATGCTTTTTAAAATACAACAAAAGCATAACTTTCTTTCTGAATATCAGGGAAAGTTTCCCAAAGGATGCTCAACTATGATTTCATCAGATGAGTTGTCAATACACCAAAAGTACTGAAAATTTATCATGCAGCGATTATCTATAACCTTAGTCATGTTGCTAAAATACACACCTGCATAGTCGTTCAATAAGACAAGATCTAAATCATACTTGCATATATAGTCTTTCATTTTTATCAAAATCTGTGGACTATCATTAGTTAGCATATAGTTTAAAGATGATGTAATTTTAGTCTGTATAGTTCCATATGAATTATAAAAAATGTTCGATCTTAGAAAAGTATTCATATCTAACTTAAAACAAGTAATTTATAATTAATTAGTAATAAAATTTTCTTCAAATATATCTTAGATGGTCTTACTTTTTTAGAAATTTATATGCTTTGTTTTGAAAACTAAATTAAAGTCTACTATTGAAAAGAATAGAGAATTTTGTTAGATTCATAGAAAGAATAAGAATAGCCTTAATAAAAAATGTGGATAATAAGATAATGCTAGCTAAGGTTAAAGGTTGGCTGACTATAACATGGCAAGACAATATCGCTGAAGAAGCATTTGAACTTTCTGAAGCTGTTCAAGAGATGGGAGAAAAGCTTTATTCAAAGATACAAGAATATTTTTGGGACGTAGGCGAAATCATGTATTACAAAAAGAAGATGGATCGAGCTAAAGACTGGAAAACCTGGAAAAAAGCGGCTATTGAAGTAGATAAACTTGAAGGAAAAGATGATTGGAGATACAGGGAACAAAGCCCAATGTATGATTACAAATTATTAAGAGGAAGGCTAAAACTAATGAGAAGTTTACAACAATCAGATGAAGTTGAAGCACTAGTCCATCATTTAAGATCTGGCCTTTTTAGAGGTCTTGGGGGAAATCTCCATCCTGAACTCTATAACAAATGCTTGGTAGGCACAAAATCTCTAATCATTGAGTATCAGAAAGAAGTAAAAAAAGCATTAAATTATATTTTAAACTCGCAGACCTTTCCAATGAAAGATAAAGTTACTTTTTTCACAGAATCACGCTATGCATATGGTAGAACTGCTTTATTATTAAGTGGAGGTGGTGGCCTTGGACTTTATCATTTAGGTGTTGTGAAAACTTTATATGAAAAAAACTTGTTGCCGAAAATTATCGCAGGAACTTCAGCTGGATCGATTGTTGCAGCTTTTATTTGCACAACTGTATGGGAAGATATCCCACGTTGGTTTGAACCAGGGAAAATTCTCTATGGACCTGACTCAGGACTTGAAAGTGGCTCATTGTTTAAAAAAATAAGAAAATTCTTAGAAAGGGGTTATATGCTGGATATAAGCTTATTTGAAAAGTTTTTAAGAAACAATCTTGGTGAAATTACTTTTGAAGAAGCTTATTTGAAATCAGGTTTAATATTGAATATAACAGTAAGTGAGACTAATGATTTTAATGACTTTAGGCTGATGAATTATCTTACTGCACCACATGTGCTTATTTGGAGTGCAGTTCTTGCTTCGTGTGCTATTCCATTTGTTTTCGAAGCAGTTGAGCTAAAGTGTAAAAATCATAAAGGTGAGACTGTCCTTTACCACCCTTCCGGGCTAAAATTCATAGACGGGTCTATTAAAGCAGATTTACCAATGCAAAGACTATCTGAGCTTTTCAATGTAAACGCATTTATAGTATCTCAAACTAATCCTTGGGTTATTCCTCTATTATCCCCAGATGATGGAGGAGGTTTATGGGGCGACTCATTCCAATTTAAACTATTAAGATTAGTAAAAAGACTTTGTTTAATGGAGTTTAGATACANACTTTTCAATGTAAACGCATTTATAGTATCTCAAACTAATCCTTGGGTTATTCCTCTATTATCCCCAGATGATGGAGGAGGTTTATGGGGTGACTCATTCCAATTTAAACTATTAAGATTAGTAAAAAGACTTTGTTTAATGGAGTTTAGATACAGAGTCCAACAACTAAATCTTATTGGCATGTGCAATTTCTTGTCTTGGGTTTTAGGGATTTTTACACAAGAGTACAGAGGACATGTTACTATTTGGCCTATCCCTCATATTAGAGATTATGTTAATATTATATCAAATCCTACTCAAGATGATATTCAGCGCTGCATTAAAAAAGGCCAAAACAGAACTTTCCCAAAAATCGGCATGCTAAAGTCCATCATGGCTATTGAGGCTGACTTTGATTTTTGCTGTTCAGAACTTAAAAGTAGATTAAGCAACCGTGATATGTCTCCAAAAGAATCTATTAATGAAGAAATAGATGATAATAATACTGTAGCTGTGGGTTCTTTCCACAAATAGTTAAAAATAATTTTTGATAATATTTTGAATTTTTACTTGGCTAAAGTTTAATTTTTATTTGATTGTATAAAGATGCTTATATTCTATTGGAATAATTTTAATACAGGAAGCTGATATCAAAGAGAGATCGCTCTTGGTAAGATATTGATGGTATCATAGAGCATTATCTTAATTTGTGTTTTTGTTGAATAAACTGTATAAATATTGTTGATTTTTCTGATAAATAAAAGTAATATAATTAAGAGATACTATTTTTATATGAGATGATATTGTTATAATATTTAAGTAATGCTTATCGGAGACAGAATTAGTTGAAAATTAATTTTGAAGTGATACTTATTAGAAAGGGAGAGTATGCAATTTAGATATAAAGGATGATTGAAAGTATTTGTGGGTTGCACCTTTGGCAAGTATAATCCAAATATCTTAATTCTAGCAAATCATAAAATACCAATTCATAAATAGTTAAAGTTTAATATGCGTTATTTCTACCTCTTCTTCTATCCCTTGTATACTCAGAAATATTCAAATACTAATGAAATTAAGAGAAGATTTCTAGAAAATTGTTCTGCTTTGTTCACAAAAATACAAGAGAGATAATCTCAGCAAATATAAAATAAAATTAGAACTTAGTTTTGAGTTTTCAGAACCGTAATTATGCTGAAATATTAGAAAAATCGATACCGATATAATAAATATAATAAAGTTCTTGAAGTTTTATTCAGTTGAAAGAAATTTTTTCAAATCATTGCGTTAATCAGGGCTTATAAAGAATATATTAAAGCACTTTTACAAAAAAAGGGACATATTTAAATAATTATATATAATTTTAGATCATAATAGGCTTTATTATTAGACTAGAGGCTATGAACCCACAACATTTTTGTTCAGATCTATTTGATTTCTTTTAATTATTTTAAAATACTAGTTTATAATTATAAAATGAAGCAACATGGCAACACAATATCTGAAAGCCACAGATCGAGCATGTTAGACTTCTATATCGTCCAAAGAACCCTAGGATCTGGGTCAACAGCCAAGGTCAAATTAGTGCAGGATCCATTTTCTAATGCTTTTTACGCAGCGAAAGTAATAAAACTTCTTCCACAGTTTTCACCTTATTATTACAGATCTTTACTTCTATCAGAAGTTGCTTGCCTGCGTAAAATTACTCATAAAAATGTTATTAGAATTTTCTCTTACAGGGAGTTAGGCTCCTACACCTCTAAAAGTAAAGGGCTCTATAAATGCATGTACTTAATTCTAGAGTACTGTCCATATGGTGACTTGTTTTCGCTTGTGGAAAAAAATGGAAACTTAAATGAAGAAATAAGTCTATTATTTTTCCGCCAAATAATCGACGCATTAGAGATGTGTAATAAATCTGGGTTTAGCCATGGTGATCTTAAGCCAGAAAATATTCTTATTGGTGAAGACCATGGAATTAAGATTATTGATTTTGCTCTTTGCCATAAGCTTACACAACAAGGCTATAAATGTACTGGTACTAGTCAATATTTACCTCCTGAGTGTAGGCTTAAACAAAAAATTGATGCGGTAAAATCTGATATTTTTGTAACAGGAATAGTTCTTTTTATAATGTATGTTGGGTGCCCACCTTTTCAATCAGCAGATTTAGATGATACCTTATATAGTTTGATTATGACAGGTAAAAGTGAACAATTTTGGAGATTTTTTGAAAAAAGAAGACCTGGTAAAATATTTTCCCAAGAGTTTAAAAGTTTGGTAGAAGGTATGCTCGAGTTCGACCCAAATACAAGGATGAGTTATGAACAAATCAAGGAGAACTCATGGTTTCAACAAACTATAAACGAAGAGCTTGTTGTTCAATTGATTAGTCAGAAAATTCAGTAAGTTATTTAATATTTGTTGTTATAAGGATATTATAGTTATGCTAGTCTCATATTTTATAACAAAAAAGTAAATATGCTTAAAATTATAATGTCACATAAAATTAACAAATCTTAATTTAAGTTTTATTTGTAAGCCTAAAATAATATACTTAAGTATAAAAACTTTAAATTGCAATATCTGATGGCCTATATTCTTTTTTAATCGCTAAGTTCATGCATACCTTTTTAACTTTAAAACAATACAAGTGTATTTCAAATTTTATATTATTTAAAACTTTTTAATCACATGGTTTTCTTCCCACATAAAAATAATTTTTTAAATATACTTAATAATTTCATAAGAAAATTCTCTGATAAGTTAGAATAATTATTATATCTATCAGTTAAAATTATACACAGTATATTTTAATATATTCTTTATACTTTCTACTATAAAAATTGAATTCAAGTATTCATTTTTTTTTATTTGCATAGATATTAATGGGGTCTTATTTGTCTAGTCCTATAAGAGAAAAGAACCTTGTTAGTGGAGAGAATAATGTCTTGACTTATGCTGCTGCTGAAATGCAAGGGTGGAGAAATACTATGGAAGATGCAAAACTTGTAAATTTAAACTTAACAAGTGATTCGATGGTGTTTGGGGTCTTTGATGGAC
>MPUH01001164.1:0-22484 GCA_001970955.1 Stentor coeruleus
TTGATTTTTTTACTTTTATATCAATACTTGGAGGCTTAACATCTACTTTTGCACCTGGAGGTTTAATATCAACATTATCACCTGGAGGTTTAACATCTACTTTTGCGCCTGGAGGTTTAACATCTAATTTAAATCCTCCTCCAATTTTCTTCTTTCCTGATGATGATGATGATGATGATGATGATGAAGAACTTGATTTCTTTCCTTTTATACCAATATTTGGAGGCTTAACATCTACTTTTGCACCTGGAGGTTTAACGTCAACATGAGCACCTGGAGGTTTAACATCTACTTTTGCGCCTGGAGGTTTAACATCTAATTTAACTCCTCCTCCAATTTTCTTCTTTCCTGATGAAGAAGAAGATGATGAAGAACTTGATTTCTTTCCTTTTATGCCCATGCTTGGAGGCTTGATATCTACTTTTGCACCTGGAGGTTTAATATCAACATGAGCACCTGGTGGTTTAACATCTACTTTTGCACCTGGAGGTTTAACATCTAATTTAATTCCTCCTCCAATTTTCTTCTTTCCTGATGATGATGATGATGATGATGAAGAACTTGATTTCTTTCCTTTTATACCAATATTTGGAGGCTTAACATCTACTTTTGCACCTGGAGGTTTAACGTCAACATGAGCACCTGGAGGTTTAACATCTACTTTTGCGCCTGGAGGTTTAACATCTAATTTAACTCCTCCTCCAATTTTCTTCTTTCCTGATGAAGAAGAAGATGATGAAGAACTTGATTTCTTTCCTTTTATGCCAATGCTTGGAGGCTTGACATCTACTTTTGCACCTGGAGGTTTAACATCAACATGAGCACCTGGTGGTTTAACATCAACATGAGCGCTTGGAGGTTTAACATCTAATTTAACTCCTCCTCCAATTTTCTTCTTTCCTGATGAGGATGATGATGAAGATGAAGAACTTGATTTCTTTCCTTTTATATCAATATTTGGAGGCTTGACATCTACTTTTGCACCTGGAGGTTTAATATCAGCATGAGCACCTGGAGGTTTAACATCTACTTTAACTCCTCCTCCAATTTTCTTCTTTCCTGATGATGATGATGATGAAGAACTTGATTTCTTTCCTTTTATACCAATACTTGGAGGTTTGACATCTACTTTCGCACCTGGAGGTTTAATATCAACATGAACACCTGGAGGTTTAACATCTACTTTTGCGCCTGGAGGTTTAACATCTACTTTAACTCCTCCTCCAATTTTCTTCTTTCCTGATGAAGAAGAAGATGATGAAGAACTTGATTTCTTTCCTTTTATACCAATGCTAGGTGGTTTCACGTCTACTTTTGCACCTGGGGGTTTAATATCAACTTTAGGTGTTGGGGGTTTGATTTCAATTTTCTTCTTTTTGCTACTTGATGATGATGATGAAGAAGAAGATGATGAACTAGACTTTTTACCCTTAATATCTGGTACTTTAACATCAACTTTTGGTGCTGGAGGTTTGACTTCTACTTTTGGAGCTGGAGGTTTGATATCTAATTTGGGTGTAGGAGGTTTTATTTCAATCTTTTTCTTTTTACTGCTAGATGATGATGAAGAAGATGACGAACTAGATTTCTTTGCTTTTATATCTGGAACTTTAATATCAACTTTAGGAGTAGGAGGTTTAATTTCGACTTTAGGTGCTGGAGGCTTAATATCAACTTTTGGTGCTGGTGGTTTAATTTCAATCTTCTTCTTTTTACTGCTAGATGAAGAAGATGAAGATGAACTTGATTTTTTCCCTTTAATATCTGGAACTTTTACATCAACTTTTGGTGCTGGAGGCTTAACATCAACTTTAGGCATTGGAGGCTTAATTTCAACTTTTTTCTTTTTGCTACTTGATGATGACGATGAAGATGAACTTGATTTCTTTACCTTGATATCAACTTTAGGTGTAGGAGGTTTAATATCAACTTTAGGTGTAGGAGGTTTAATATCAACTTTAGGTGTAGGAGGTTTAATATCAACTTTAGGTGCAGGAGGTTTAATCTCTATTTTCTTTTTTTTACTGCTTGATGATGAAGATGAA
The DNA here is from genome assembly GCA_001970955.1 of Stentor coeruleus. Lineage (NCBI taxonomy): Eukaryota > Ciliophora > Heterotrichea > Heterotrichida > Stentoridae > Stentor > Stentor coeruleus. The sequence goes on from MPUH01001164.1 coordinate 2,046, forward strand.
GAGCTTGATTTCTTGCCTTTTATATTAACTTTTGGAACTGAAGGAGGTTTAATATCAACTTTGGGTGCTGGTGGCTTGATTTCTATTTTCTTTTTCTTACTACTAGATGATGATGATGATGAGCTTGATTTCTTACCTTTAATATCTAGAACTTTTGGAGCTGGAGGCTTAATATCAACTTTAGGTGTTGGAGGTTTAATTTCAATTTTCTTCTTTTTGCTACTACTAGATGATGATGAACTTGACTTCTTAGCTTTGATATCAACTTTTGGAGTAGGTGGTTTAACTTCTACTTTAGGTGCTGGAGGCTTTATATCAACTTTTGGTGTAGGAAGCTTAACTTCAATCTTTTTCTTTTTGCTGCTAGATGATGAAGAAGATGATGAACTTGATTTCTTTCCTTTAATATCCGGCACTTTTATATCAACTTTTGGAGCTGGAGGTTTGATATCTACTTTGGGTGTAGGGGGCTTAATTTCAATCTTTTTCTTTTTGCTGCTAGATGATGAAGAAGAAGATGATGAACTAGATTTTTTCCCTTTAATATCTGGTATTTTTACATCAACTTTTGGTGCTGGAGGTTTGACCTCTACTTTTGGTGCTGGAGGCTTAATGTCTACTTTGGGTGCTGGAGGCTTAATTTCAATCTTTTTCTTTTTACTGCTGGATGATGAAGAAGACGATGAACTTGATTTCTTTCCTTTAATATCTGGTACTTTTACANGACGATGAACTTGATTTCTTTCCTTTAATATCTGGTAGTTTTACATCAACTTTAGGTGCTGGAGGTTTTATATCTACTTTGGGTGTTGGAGGTTTTATTTCAATCTTTTTCTTTTTGCTGCTAGATGATGATGAAGAAGAAGATGAACTAGACTTTTTACCCTTAATATCTGGCACTTTAACATCAACTTTTGGTGCTGGAGGTTTTACATCAACCTTAGGTGCTGGAGGTTTTATATCTACTTTGGGTGCTGGAGGTTTTATTTCAATTTTTTTCTTTTTACTGCTAGATGATGATGAAGAAGAAGAAGATGAACTAGACTTTTTACCCTTAATATTTGGCACTTTAACATCAACTTTTGGTACTGGAGGTTTAATGTCTACTTTTGGTGCTGGAGGTTTTATATCTACTTTGGGAGCTGGAGGCTTGATTTCAATCTTTTTCTTTTTACTGCTAGATGATGAAGAAGACGATGAACTGGACTTTTTGCCTTTAATATCTGGCACTTTAACATCAACTTTTGGTGCTGGGGGTTTAATGTCTACTTTTGGTGCTGGAGGCTTGATATCTACTTTGGGTGCTGGAGGTTTGATTTCAATCTTTTTCTTTTTACTGCTAGATGATGATGAAGAAGATGATGAACTAGACTTTTTGCCCTTAATATCTGGCACTTTAACATCAACTTTTGGTGCTGGGGGTTTAACGTCTACTTTTGGTGCTGGAGGCTTGATATCTACTTTGGGTGCTGGAGGCTTGATTTCAATCTTTTTCTTTTTACTGCTAGATGATGACGAAGAAGAAGATGAACTAGACTTTTTGCCCTTAATATCTGGCACTTTAATATCAACTTTTGGTGCTGGGGGTTTAACGTCTACTTTTGGTGCTGGAGGCTTGATATCTAATTTGGGTGTAGGAGGTTTAATTTCAATCTTTTTCTTTTTACTACTCGATGATGATGAAGATGATGAACTTGATTTTTTCCCTTTAATATTTGGAACTTTTACATCAACTTTTGGTGCTGGAGGCTTGACCTCTACTTTTGGTGCTGGAGGCTTAATATCTACTTTTGGTGCAGGAGGCTTAATTTCAATCTTTTTCTTTTTACTGCTAGATGAAGAAGAAGATGATGAACTTGATTTCTTTCCTTTAATATTCGGCATTTTTACATCTACTTTTGGAGCAGGAGGTTTGATTTCTACTTTGGGTGTAGGGGGTTTGATTTCAATCTTTTTCTTTTTACTACTAGATGATGAAGAAGACGATGAACTTGATTTTTTCCCTTTAATGTCCGGCACTTTTACATCAACTTTAGGTGCTGGAGGTTTGACCTCTACTTTTGGTGCTGGAGGTTTAATGTCTACTTTGGGTGCTGGAGGCTTAATTTCAATCTTTTTCTTTTTACTACTAGATGAAGAAGAGGAAGAAGATGAACTTGATTTTTTCCCTTTAATATCTGGTATTTTTACATCTACTTTTGGTGCTGGAGGCTTGACATCAACTTTAGGTGCTGGAGGTTTGATATCTACTTTGGGTGTAGGAGGTTTAATTTCTATCTTTTTCTTTTTACTACTCGATGATGATGAAGATGATGAACTTGATTTTTTCCCTTTAATGTCTGGCACTTTAACATCAACTTTAGGCGCTGGAGGTTTTATATCAACTTTAGGTACTGGAGGTTTAATTTCAATCTTCTTTTTTTTACTGCTAGATGATGATGAAGAAGATGATGAACTTGATTTTTTCCCTTTAATGTTCGGTATTTTAACATCAACTTTTGGTGCTGGAGGTTTAACGTCTACTTTTGGTGCTGGAGGTTTAACGTCTACTTTTGGTGCTGGAGGTTTTATATCTACTTTGGGTGTAGGAGGTTTTATTTCAATCTTTTTCTTTTTACTACTAGATGATGATGATGATGATGAAGATGAACTAGATTTTTTACCCTTAATATCTGGAACTTTAACATCTACTTTAGGTGCTGGAAGCTTAATGTCAGCTTTTGGAACTGTTGGTTTGATTTCAACTTTACCTTTCTTTTTGCTTGATGAAGACGATGAAGAAGATGATGATTTTTTTCCCTTGATTATTGGAACCTTAACATCAACTTTGGGTGCTGGAGGTTTGATTTCAACTTTTGGAGTTGGTGGTTTGATTTCAATTTTCTTCTTTTTGCTGCTTGAAGAAGATGAAGATGAGCTTGATTTTTTACCTTTGATAACTGGAACTTTAACATCTACTTTTGGAGCTGGAGGTTTCACATCAACTTTTGGAGTTGGAGGTTTGATTTCAATTTTCTTCTTTTTGCTGCTTGAAGAAGATGAAGAAGATGAGCTTGATTTTTTACCTTTGATTACTGGTGGTTTAACATCAACTTTAGGTGCTGGAGGTTTGACATCAACTTTTGGAGCTGGAGGCTTCACATCAACTTTTGGAGTTGGAGGTTTGATTTCAATTTTCTTCTTTTTGCTGCTTGAAGAAGATGAAGAAGATGAGCTTGATTTTTTACCTTTGATAACTGGAACCTTAACATCTACTTTTGGAGCTGGAGGTTTCACATCAACTTTTNCTTTTTCTTTTTGCTACTTGAAGAAGATGAAGAAGATGAACTTGATTTTTTACCTTTGATAACTGGAGCCTTAACTTCTACTTTTGGAGTTGGAGGTTTTACGTCAACTTTTGGTTTAACATCAATTTTTGGAGTTGGAGGCTTGATTTCAATTTTCTTCTTTTTACTGCTTGAAGAAGATGAAGATGAGCTTGACTTCTTGCCTTTAACTGCTGGTGGTTTTATATCAACTTTAGGTACTGGAGGTTTGATTTCAACTTTTGGCGCTGGAGGCTTGATCTCAATTTTTTTCTTTTTGCTACTTGAAGAAGATGAAGATGAACTTGATTTCTTACCTTTAATAACTGGAACTTTTATATCAACTTTAGGTGCAGGAGGTTTGATTTCAACTTTTGCAGCTGGTGGTTTAATCTCAATTTTCTTCTTTTTGCTACTAGAAGAAGATGAGGATGAGCTAGACTTCTTACCTTTAATAACAGGAGCTTTAATATCAACTTTAGGTGCAGGAGGTTTGATTTCAACTTTTGCAGCTGGGGGTTTAATCTCAATTTTCTTCTTTTTACTGCTTGAAGATGATGAAGAACTTGATTTTTTGCCTTTAATAGATGGTGGTTTTATATCAACTTTAGGTGCAGGAGGTTTGATTTCAACTTTTGGGATTGGGGGCTTGATTTCTATACTCTTCTTTTTACTACTTGATGATGAGGAAGATGAGCTAGACTTTTTACCTTTTATGCTTGGAACTTTAATATCAACTTTTGGCACTGGCGGTTTAATATCAACTTTTGGTGCAGGTGGCTTGATTTCGATTTTCTTTTTCTTACTGCTTGATGAAGATGAAGAAGAACTAGATTTTTTACCTTTAATAGCTGGGACTTTAACTTCGACTTTTGGAGCAGGAGGTTTCATATCAACCTTAGGAACTGGAGGCTTAATTTCGATTTTACCTTTCTTTTTACTTGATGAAGAAGATGATGATTTTTTCGGTTTAATAGCTGGAACTTTTACATCAACTTTTGGAGCTGGAGGTATAATTTCAAATCTACCCTTTTTTTTGCTGCTTGAAGATGATGACGATGATGAGCTAGACTTCTTTTTACCTTTAATTACTGGAACTTTTACATCTACTTTTGGAGCAGGAGGTTTAATATCAACTTTAGGAACTGGAGCCTTAATTTCAACCTTTTTCTTTTTGCTGCTTGAAGATGATGATGATGAGCTGGACTTCTTTTTACCTCCAATTACTGGAACTTTTACATCAACTTTTGGAGCAGGAGGTTTAATATCAACTTTTGGAACTGGAGCCTTAATTTCAACCTTAGGAACTGGGGCCTTGATTTCAATCTTTTTCTTTTTGCTGCTTGAAGATGATGATGATGAGCTGGACTTCTTTTTACCTCCAATTACTGGAACTTTTACATCAACTTTTGGAGCAGGAGGTTTAATTTCAACTTTAGGAACTGGGGCCTTGATTTCAATCTTTTTCTTTTTGCTGCTTGAAGATGATGATGAGCTAGACTTCTTTTTACCTCCAATTACTGGAACTTTTACATCTACTTTTGGAGCAGGAGGTTTAATTTCAACTTTAGGAACTGGAGCCTTGATTTCAATCTTTTTCTTTTTACTGCTTGAAGAAGATGATGATGAGCTGGACTTCTTTTTACCTTTAATTACTGGAACTTTTACATCAACTTTTGGAGCAGGAGGTTTAATTTCAACTTTAGGAACTGGAGCCTTAATTTCAATCTTTTTCTTCTTGCTGCTTGAAGATGAAGAAGAACTTGACTTCTTTCCTTTAATAACAGGAGCTTTAATCTCAACTTTTGGAGTTTTAATTTCAATCTTTTTCTTCTTGCTGCTTGAAGATGAAGAGCTTGACTTTTTACTTGGAATTTTAACTTCAGCTTTTACTCCTATACTCGGTCCCTCGATTTTCCCTTGAATTTTTGCTTTTTTCTTTTTGCCACTGCTCGAAGAACTACTTTTTTTCCTCCCTATAAAAGGTTTTTTAATCTCAACATTTGTTTCTGGAGATTTAATATTAATAGCCAATTTTTTTTTCTTTGAACTGCTGCTACTACTACTACTACTCTTTTTTTTTCCAACAATTATCTTTGGTGCAACAGGCTTAACAGCAATAACTTTACCTTTTTTCTTGCTAGATGAGCTCGAAGACTTTTTTTTCAAACCAATTTTACCTTTTGGAATACCTATGTTTACATCCCCACTAATTTTCGCTTTACGTTTTTTAGAAGAACTACTTGAGCTGGACTTTTTCTTCTTAACATCAGCCGATAAATGTGCCGAAGGGATTTTTGCTTTAGCATCAAAAGCTAGCTTAGCTTTCTTTTTCTTTGATGACGAACTGCTTGAGCTAGATTTTTTCTTCTTAACATCAGCCGATAAATGTGCTGAAGGGATTTTTGCTTTAGCATCAAAAGCTAGTTTAGCTTTCTTTTTCTTTGATGACGAACTACTAGAACTAGACTTTTTCTTCCCAGAAATTTTAGGTATTTCAACTTTCGCATTAACTTTAAGTTTCTTTTTGCCTGAACTGCTTGAGCTACTTGAGCCTTTTTTCTTTTTTCCCTTAACTTCTAAGTTTATTTGAGGTCCTTTTATCTCTCCACCAATTTTTCCTGCAGCTTTTCCTTTCTTTTTCTTAGATGATGATGAGCTTGAAGAGCTTTTCTTATTTTTATGCTTTTTCTTTTTACTAGAACTTGAGCTAGAGTCTTTACCTTTTTTCTTATGTCCTGCTTTTGCATCATGTTCGGAGTGATGTTTTTTATTATGAACCTTTTCGTTAAGCTCAGAACTTGTTTTGCTTCCATGATGTCCATGTTTATGCATTATGCTAAAAATATACCAGCTTTTAACATCTTTTCTTCTTACGGCTACATGTGGAAAGCTAATAAAAACTGCATGTTCAGAAGTAGTTAAAGTTGGGTAATGCTCTTGAAGCTCAAAATTCATTGAGTCAATCTGTATAAATTTTGGTCCTGTATCTTCAATATTAAACTGCCAAACTAATTTGTTATATTCCCCAGTTGCTGGGTGTTTTCCTCCAGCTAGTATTGCATGTCGACTACCAGAGGCTATTCTCGGGTTGATAATTTTGAAGAGCATTTTAACGTTTTCCATTCTAAGCTCATGGTTACCAGAACCCAAGTCTAATGAATACACATATTGACTAGATTTCAAGTCTCCTCTACTAGACTTTCGTTGGCCTCCAACAAAATAAATCCGGTCACCCATAATGCATGTTCCAGTGTTCAGCAAGTTTTTAAGCTTTAATTCTCTCTTTGATTGAATGCTGGATAAACTAGGGTTTAAGTTTTCCCTAACTTCTTCTTGAAAAATATAACGTTCTTGCACTATTTCCCAGCTATCGTTTGTTAGTGAGTATCGCATTACTGGAGCTGATTCAATGCCTGAACTTCCTTTACACAGCCCACCTACATAATAAACCCACGAACTATACTCATAAAGATTACCACCTAAACTTTCAACTGGTAAAGATGACACAATGCTAATTTCTTTGGTTTTTGGGTCAACAATGAAAGCTTCTTGTAAGAACTGACCATTACGACTACCTCCAGCTATTAAGAATGTTTTATTTTTCAGCCAACACACTGAGCTGTCTTTTACGAAGTCGATTTTAGAATTAAATTCAATTTTTCTCACACCTTTAGAACTTATGGATAGAAGACGAGACTCTTGCCGGTGTAAATATAAAAACTCAGGAATTGCTTCTTTGTTATCTGATACTGCTTGCTTACCATCGTCCTTTCCATGGCATCCACCCATTTAATTATATCCATATTAAATATATGCCACTATTTAGAGTTAGATAAGACTAGCTAGACTTAACCAACGTGAAAGAACTTCTTATATTAAAGATATTTATTTTTTCCAATAAAATTACCCTAATTTGTTTGGGATATAGGGTGCGTTATAGGGTTAATATGTTTAACCTTTTTTCTAGTGACTAAAGTATGGTTCTTTATACAATACGGTACATAATTAAATGATTTTATACTGCTTGTAGCATTTCTCCCCTTAAGGCTGAGTCAAATGCTGATTTTATGTGATAGCATGGCAGAAAAGATAATTTAACTTGAAATTTTATGATATAGGCTGCTGTGATATTATAATCAAACTTTGTTTACGTGAATTTTATTGAGGTTATGAAGGCTTAGTTGTCTTTAACTTTTTCTAGCTTCCCTTGAATTAACTTTTTTACTATGTTGGTGTCCACATTATATTTAAATTTTTCCATAGCTCCCTCCCATAAATCAATTTAGGTATAAAATTCTTATAGTATGAGTTTTAGTGAGAGTAATAATGCTTTCTTTATTAAATGATACCAGATTATTATAATGTTTAAAAAAATATTAGAAATATTAAAATCACTACTTTCTTAGGAATAAAAAACTCTATAGGATTAGGTGAGTTTTTTAAAAAAAAATGAGTTTGGACTTGAGGCTAGGCATAATGAAACAAAGAGCTTCATCAAAGATTTTGCATTGAAAAATGGAAAGAAATACTTTCAAAATAAAACTGAGTTTCAATCAAATTGGGCTAAATATATGGGTTATTTCTAATAAAACTAATTAAGCATAGAGATTTTTAAGTCTTTATGCTTGAATAAGCATTAGCCAGATATGTTTAAGAAAATATTTATTCAATACTTAATATGCTTAAGAATTCCAATTATATCAATTATCATAGTTGATTTAATATTTGATTAAAATAAGTTTAATAAACAAAATTTGATAATGGTAGCTCAGGCTAATATACAGACAAATAAATTCTCTTAAAAACATGCATTTATTATATAGTTTATATTCTCATTTGTATTAGGGAAGTGGAAACTAAATTATGCTGGAAATATAATTAATTATTTTAATTTGATACTTATCATCTAAAAGAAGAAGAATCTTGGCTCATAAAAAATTTCTTTGTATTTTTAATTGTTATGCGCATAATGTTTCTAAAAATTTATTATTATAAAGTTTATTCACTATTTAATATGATTATTTGAGAAAAATTCAGTTTCTATCATAGATTGCTTTCTTAGGCTTCATTTAATCTTTTAAAGCTGCCATAATAAATGTAAAATTGTTTTTTCATTTGATTTTCAATAATTTTTATTAACTTTGTAGGCAGACTTGAATATATTTTCAGTTAATCCAGCATCAAATAAAGTTTTCATGGGTTATATGCTAATTATAATATATTTCCCCATTTATCCTCACGATCATTCAATCATACTAAGAAAACCAAAAACCTTTTGTTACTTAGTTTAAGTATAAGCTACTTATTCTTAATAAATTATCAAAAAAAACAAAAGCTTTAAGCCATAAGTAACTATACAATAAATATATTTTTATATTTAACCATATTCCTAATATGCATAATAAAGATAAAGGTATTCCATAGAAATCGTTAAGCGAACTCAAGTATTTTATTATTCATTCATAGTAGCAAGGGATAATCCACTCTATATCTTTATCATTCTAATTCTATTATTATTATGACCTCAAATTCTTTAGGTACATACGATGAAGTTAGGCAGACAGTAATACCACACCTGCTAGTCAAAGTCAAGTCAATTAGGAACCTTAATGAGGTCATGGATTCATATGGACTACAGCCATATGTAAAACTTGAACTAGGAAATAACTCATGGGAAACAGTTGTCGGATCTAAGTCAGATGAGGATTTTAGCTGGCAAGAAACATTTCAAATAGATTTCGAAGACAATTCAAACTTAACAATAACCTTGTTCGATAAGGATGACTATGGATCAGATACATGCATTCAGAATTTTAATATTCCCTATTTTCAGTATAAGAACTGGAAGGAGACCACTCAATTATATTTTAAAGTGGATAAGGTAGATAGTGATGATGAGGAGGGCAATGATAAAAAATTCACTGCAATGAACTTGAATGATGATTTTGAAAGTAACGAATGTGTTTTAGAAATTGAATGCTCGTATATGGATGTATACTATCTTAGTAGACTTAGTGCGATTATTACAAATCATAGGAATATTGTTAAAAATAAACAAGCTTTCACAGTATATGAGCTGGAAATTAGTAGAAATGATGGGTTGCGTTGGAAAGTAGAGCTTAGATACTCAGACTTTTTGCAAATTCGAAATGAGGTAAGTAAAATTCTTCCTTGTGTTGAGATGCTTCCGTTCCCATCGAAAACTTACTTTGATTGGCTTAGTAGATTCTGCACATGTGCATCAAGATTTAATGACACCCGTATCGCTGAACGGAAGAAAAGCTTGGAGATCTTTATAAATATTCTACTCGATAATTCATCAGAATTTACTTGTGATTCTGTTACTAATCTACTAAGAATTCCTAGTCCTCTTTAGTAATCTAATTCTTATAACAATATACAACTATAACTAAATAAATCTAAAACTCTGAAAATTTTAATCTATATTAGTAAGTATATTAAAATTTCATAATAATTATATTAGAGAATTCCACCTTTTAACGAGCATCTTTTCCTACACCCTCTAATATTAATTAAGTGCTCTAATCTATATCAATATCATCTTTCTCTACAAACATTTAATCTTATTCATTACAAAAGAAGTTCCAAACCCAAAATAATAATTTTCAAAGAATTTTTGCATGTCTAGCCAAACTATTAACCAATTTATGGGGAAAGCATATTTCTTGGACTATAAATATTATCATGCTTATCAAGTTAATAAATTTTATCATACAACTTTTTCTAAGCCTTTATGTATATTATTTCCTATATAATCCTACCAGATTCTCAAACTGTTTTGCAAAATTATGTTTAAAAAAAAAGCTATTCGCTAATTCAGCCAGATCGTCGGTTTTATGAAAAACAATGATATCGTTTCCCCTTTGAGAAAGATTAATTTCCAAGGAAGAATTTCTTTAAATTCAATTATCTAATTTTAGCTATCATACTAATGCGGCTTCTAAAGTTTCTTTTTCTTGAGTATATGCTTTTCGAAACTCTCTATATTTTATAAGCTCTTTGTATTGTTTATAGTTCTTTCTAAGATTGATAAGCTTTGCATTCATCTTTTTGCTAAGCATTATCACTCCTTGAATTGCACCACAGCATAGAATACACCCAATTACATTCAGAACAAACACAGTCAGTACTTTAGATCCATCTTCCAGTCCTTCGTCATCTTCTCCAGAACCGTCATTGCTAAGTTGTAAGAAACCTCTGTTTAAAACTTACTATCGCTAGAATTTGATCGTACTGCAAGGATAAAAAACTGTAAAAGGATAGCCAATTTTTTCATTTAAAATAATATAACTATCATATTTATTCAGCTTTAATCTTTGTGGAATTTTTATTGGATTTAGAATTCTAGCCNATATTTATTCAGCTTTAATCTTTGTGGAATTTTTATTGGATTTAGAATTCTAGCCGTTTAAAAAGGTATTTTGCATTTTAAATCGCCAACTTTATTAGCTAGATTCAAGTTTATTAAACCTATAATTACATTTTCCTTGTTTTATTATCTAAAATACGATGGTTATTTAAAATAACTATATCTTGCAGCTAGTTCAAATAAATTTTTGTCATACTTTATAAGAATAAAAAGCACTGCAGCAAAATATTTTATAATTTTATTTATTTGGAGGATCCTTAGCGTTCATAAGCCCTGAAAACTCTTCGAAATTAAGCATTCCATCACCATCACGATCTCCTTCAGTCATTATATCATCTATTTCTTCATCAGTAAAATTTTCTTGTAAGCATCGCATGACAAATCTTATTTGTGCCGGGGAAATAACCCCTTTATTTTCCCTATCAAAAATCATAAAGATCTCTCTTAGCTCTTCTTCTGTGTCTATATCTTTTATGCTTTTTGATGCAAGGTTAAGAAATTCAGCAAAGTCTACTTTACCATCATTGTCCAGATCAAGCTCACTCATTAAATCATTGAGATCTTCAGGATTAAGCACAATCCCTGCTTGACGAAGGGCAAATGAAAGCTCAGATGCTGAAATAGTGCCATTGCCATCTGCGTCTATGGAATTGAAGACTTTCCGCAATTCCTCAATTTGCTCTTCCTTGAACTTCTCTGCCATTTGAGTAATTTTTATCTTATATCAAATTTATCTAAATATAATCGTATTTTTTGTTTGCTTAAACATATATTATAATTGGTATTAAACATTAGAGTTGGATAGTTTAGAATTTTTGCCGATTTTTTGAATCTAATAATATTTTACTTTCTTCCTTTTAACTTAGGATGCATAGATAAGCTTTTTTAATCATTATTTAATAATCTTCTTCATAGTCTTCTTCGCTCTGAATAATAGCTTCTTTGAATTGATCCAAAGCATATGTAGCATCCTGATTAAGCTTTCTCAAGACTCTATACATAATATCATGATTTTCCTGTTCATCAGTCTCATTAGCATTCTCCTTTATCACTCCTGTAATATTAGCTGAGTTAGTAAGAATCCGATATCTATTTTTAAGGGCCTTATTCTCATATTGTAGTTGCTGCATTTTGTCTTTAAGCTTAGTTATAGTTAAGTTAAGTCCATGCAATTCATTAGAAGCTGAGGACGAGTCTGGCGAGTAAACAGAATAAACTTCCTCTTTGTTTGATTCACATACGGTAATCAGATTAATAAGTTCAGTTATGTCTTTTAGTAAATTATATTTAGAAGTTCCTGTCATTGTTACGTTCATTTTTGAGCTTCGTGAATAACTACTTGCCCGGTTACGAATTTTGAATGATTTGCTCATATTTTTATAAATCAAATTCGGTTTTCAATAAGAAAATTAATAGTATTTAAGTAGTTATTTGAGAGATACATCATTATGGATTATAAACAAGATTGAATATTTTTTAAGGATATAAATTGATAGAAAAATTGGTGAAATTTAAGGTTATATCAAATATAATAACAATTAAAAATACAACATTCTAAACTAAATCCATCCACCACTTTGCAACTTCATTAAGATATACTCGGTTAAACTTCCTTCTGAGATTCCTTCTATTTCAAATTTTGTTCCAGATTTTTGCATTTCTTCCAATTGAGATCGCCAAAGACAAAATCTTTTATTCTGATAATTTGAAGGCGGTAGGTTAAAAACATAAGATGAAAGAAGTTTATTCATAACTTTGTAGTCGTTGCTACTTAAAGGAAGTTTATTGAAGCCTTCATGACTATGAACTCCTATCCAATGGGCAAAAGGCAAAGCAAGTTGATCACATTCTCCTGCCCTGTTCAAACTCCCAAAAGTATAAGTGGTTAAAATTTTTACTCCATGAGGATCAAAATCAGTAAGCACTAATACCGGAATCCAAGAAAATTCATTAATTACTCTTTTAGCAAACTCTCTTGTTTGTAAATCAGGATATCCACATCCTGTTATTCCAATGCACTTACAACTATCAAAGAATTTTTCTTGAACTAGTCTATTTAATACTGTTTCCTTTTCAATAACCAACACGAAATCTGCATCAGTCTTTATATCAGTAATTAAATCCATATCTTGAGGAATTTTGACTATTCTGTTCCCTACAGGAGTTTCTATATAATTTTCTGCAAAAACTAGGCTTCCTGAAATAAGCCCTTTACCTGCACTTATAATATTAAGCCTATTTCTTGGCACTTCTAACAAAGCGCTTGCTCTCTCAATAGCTCTATCTGACTTTAGTTGATTTTCAAATATCTCAGGAGCCATATAAAAAACCTCTCTTTTTGTAGCTTTGTTTCCTGATTCAAGCAAAGTATACACAGTTTCTAATATTTTAATCAATTGAGCAACTGAAGATAAGCTTCTTCCCGCCGATAAATTATTTGTTTTAAATTCCTGAATTTCGTTTATAAAAGTTAGTGGGTTATATTTAGAACTTTTTGATTGATCAAGTAATGATAATTTGATAGTCCCTGTTGAAAAAATTTGTTGAATTAAGTTTATAACAATATATTCTATACGAGCTTGAACTTCTTGAGTAGGTATTTGTTCAGAAAAAGATAAGGATGATAAATCTTTGGTTTTAAACTCAGCCCAGAATGCATGAGTTAGATTTTTAAGGTTTGATAAAGTCTCTCTCATAGTAAGATATATTTACTATGGATCGGTAATAAATATAAAAAAAATGTTCAGTGTCAAGCTAATTAGAACTATTTTGGTGATTCCAAAAAATATAAAAGCTTTGAAAGAAACACCTAACAGTCCTGAGAAATTTCAAGCCTTGATTGAAAGTTTTAAAGTAAAGAAATACACAAACTTTGAAAGTGGGATGCTTTTTATTTACTTAAATGAAACAATAAAATCTTTTGCTGAGTATCCAGGGCTTCAGTGTTCAATTAAAAACTTTTATTTAGAAAACCACCATGAATATGATGATAGCACACTATGTTCTCTTTTTTGGATGATTAATAGAAAAGATCTTAATGATGAAGTCTTTTTTATGCATCTTTTTGATAAACTTGATAAACGAATACCAGAATTTGATATGAAAAACTTCATTTATTTTGTCGATGGGTGCAGCAAAAAACGAAATCTAATCCCGAATGAAACAATTGTTAAAATTCAAGAAAAAATAAAAAATTTAGAAGGAAAATATGATTCAAAGGATTTAAGCTTAGTTTGTAACAGTTTTAGTAAAATTCATCAAGAAGAGGTTGAAGATATAGAAGTTTTCAAAGTTTTTGAACGTGAGCTTCTGCGTTTAGGCCCGGATATTCGATTAGATGCAATATTATCATTTTTATTTTGTATAAATAAAGTAATCCTACGTTATCCAAGCGATACCCCGAATATGATGGAAAATATTTTAATATCAAGAGCTTCGGAATTAACCCCAGAACTTCTATGCAAATTTCTTGATGTTTATTCAATGCTTCCTGCTTTTTATCATTATAAAAATCTTTACTCAGTATTTGAAAATATTATTTTAGACAATCCAGAAGAATATTTTCTTAAATCAAAAACTCGCTGTTTGTCTATAGCGCATGCTTACTCCAAATTAAAAGGATTTAACAAAATCATTGGGCTTTTTATAAAATATTTCCCAACAATCCCAGAAGACATTAAAAATAATTCGGATTCATTAGGCTACTTTTTATATTCAATGCTTCGCAAGTATCCAGGACAAGCATATGAAGCGATGCTGGTTCAAGCTTTATTCGAAAACTCTGGTAAACTGAGTGACTTAAGGAAGAAAAAGATTATAATTGGGATGATTAAAAGAAGATCAAGAAACCATTTTTTCTTGTCTAATGTTCAGAAACTTGGCGTATTTTGGAGTCGTGATGAAATTTTTTATGTCACTGAATATGCAAAAAGATTGGAAAATTTAGGTCTTATAAAAATCAATACATAAAATATTAAATGGAACCTCGTTTGAGTTACATTAAATCCTTACGTGACTACATTGACAGGATTCTTGATGACCAAAAAGAGATGAAAGCACTTGTGTTAGATGCAGAGACACTACCAATAGTCTCTCTCGTCATATCTCAGACAGAAATCCTTCAGCGAGATGTGTTTTTAGTTGAAACTATAGACAAAAGCATCATAGAGCGAGGTGCTGAAAGACTTGGACATTTAAGTGGTGTGTATTTCATAAGACCTTCTAACGAAAATTTAATGCTTCTTCAAAGAGGATTAGAATACCCAAAGTATGGGAGTATTTCAATTTACTTTACAAATGCAGTCCCAGAGCAAATGCTAAAGGATTTAGCAGGTGCNAGTATTTCAATTTACTTTACAAATGCAGTCCCAGAGCAAATGCTAAAGGATTTAGCAGGTGCAGACAGATTGGATCTTATCAAAAATGTAGTTGAGGTTTTCGCAGACATATATCCTATAAACCATGATTTATTCTCTTTAAATTTACCAAGCGTCATTGGATTGACGAAGCCACGACAAAGATGGACCCGTATAGATGACGGATGTTTTGATAGAATGGTTGATGGGGTTTTCGCATCTTTGCTTGCTTTGCGTAAATTCCCAGTTATTCGCTATCAGAGGAGTTCTGAAGTTTGTACTTTATTAGCAGAACGTCTTCATGCAAAGCTTAGAGTAGATCCTGATTTAATGACAACCTATGCCTCTCGTCAAGGTTTCGGACATAAAACCACAATAGATAATGTTGACCAAAGCAGTGTTATATTGATTGTTGATAGAAGAGAAGATCCAGTCACACCTTTACTTCATCAATGGACCTATCAAGCAATGCTTCATGAGCTTTTGGGTATTGATCATAATAAAGTTAGGCTAAAACAAATCTCGACTGCAGATAAAGAAGTACCATTATCATGTATACAAGATGAATTCTATCAACAATTTATGTTTGCAAGCTTTGGAGATTTAGCTGAAGGTATTCATGAATATGTTAGTGAATATGAGAAAAAACATCAACAAAATTCAAATATGGAATCTATTGAAGATATGAAAAAGTTTATAGAAGTTTATCCTGAGTTTAGTAAAATGGCAGGAAATGTAAGCAAGCATGTTACTTTAACAAGTGAACTTGATAATAGGATAAAAGCTAGAATGCTTTTGGATGTCAGTGAATTAGAACAAGATATTGCCTGTAATGAAAATAAAACAGAACATTTCAGGAAAATTATGGAACTGCTTCAAAATCCTAGGTACAATACTATGGACAAATTAAAACTTGTATTGTTATTTGCCTTAAGATATGAAAATGATGATAAGATAGGCCAACTTAAAGACCTTCTTCAAAACTGTGGAATAAAAGAAGAACAAGTTAATTTGGTTGACACAATTTCGACATATGCAGGGTCGAGAGTGAGATCATGCGACTTATTCCATAATAAAAATATGATATCTAGAGCTCGGTACCATATTACAACAGTAATGAAAAATGTGCCTAATGTTTTTACCCAACATCAATCTTATATTTCTACATTAATCGACCAAGCATTAAAGCAAAGGTTAAAAGATTCAGAATTTCCTGCAACAAGCGCTTTTAACCCCAAAGAAATTATTGCAAACCTTGTAGTTTTTGTGATAGGAGGAGCAACTTATGAGGAAGGAAAAGAAATCGGCGTTTTTAATCGAAAAGGTTCAGATGCAACAGTGCTTCTTGGAAGCAATTATATCCACAGCTCTGTCAGTTTTTTAGCTGAGATTTCACAGTTAATTATGAATAGAATAAATTTATAAACTTTTAGATATGCAGTTATTTTTAAGAAGATTTTTATTAACTAGCTAAAAGAAATCAGCGACTAAGCTCAGCAATCTTAGCATCTATACCTGAAGCTGCACTAGGATTCTTGACAGCTATAAGTATTTCCTTAGCTTTAGTTAGGCATTCAATAGCTGAAGGATTATTTTTAGCTTTAATATGAATTTCTGCCATGTAAGCATAGCTTCCTGCAACATAACTATGTTTATTTCCAAAGATATTTTTGAATAAATCAAGTCTTTTCTGGCAGTAATCCAGAGCATTTGTAAAATCTCCTGCATCACTATATGTTGTAGCTAAGTTATAATATGGAATGTGAACTGAGAAATGGTCTTTACCTAATAATTGAATTTTAAGTCTTAAGTTCTGTAGGTGATACTTAAGTGCTTCTGAGAAATTCTTTTGTAACCTATAAATTTCTCCTATATACTCTAAATAATCTGCTGTGGTAACATGCTCACTTCCTAGAGTTTCCTCACTGAGTGTTAGAGCTTTATTATATGCTTCTAAACTTTTTTCATAATTATGAGACATTCTATGAATATGCCCAAGACCTGAATATGCAGCAGCTGTTGCTGGGTGTTTTTCCCCATATTCTTCAATAACTCCTTCTATATGTTTAAGCATGTTGAATTCAGATTCTGGAAAATTTTTCTTGTCTCTAGCTAGTAAAGCTACGTTATGATAATGGCTTGTTTTTAGTTTTGGAGCTGGATGCTTATTTAATATTTCTTCAGTCATTTTGAGATACTTCTCTGCTAATTGCAAATCTCCCATTGTGTGATAAATTGCTGCATATTGGTTGTAGGAAAATACTAGATCATAATGATTGCCTTCTAAAAGTTTTCTTGATGCCAGGCTGTGTTCGACGTATTTTAGAGCTTCATCGAAGTTGTTTTGTTTTAGATATATGGAAGACATCATTTGGTATGCATCACCTGTATATCGAGAGTTCTCACCGAAAGATTCTTTACTGAAATTCAAGTACTTTTTTGTGAAAAGGAGACTGTTTGGTAAATCACCTACTGATTTCATGGTTTCACATATGTTTTTTAGATAATCAGCAATTTTATTGTTTTTATCTTCAGTTGTGCTTAATTTGAAAACATCAAGTGCTTTTTCGAAGTACTGATGCATTTCAGTCTCTTTTTTCAGATCGTTATGTAAATAAGCTAAATGGGTATAAACATCTACCATCTGTAAAGAGTATTTTTCTGGATTTTCATTGAGAATTTCCAAAGCATTTTGAAAGTTTTCCTTAGCTAGTTCATGTTTGTTAGTAACCCAATAGCACATTCCAATTGACTGCATATATTTAGTCATCATCTCATCTTTAGGGTTAAGCTTTCCCTGTTGCTCTTTTGCCATTAGGAAAAAATCGAGTGCTTTTTGACTATCTCCTTCACGCATTTTAACGTGAGCATAATTCCCAAAATATGCAGCTTTGAGTTCTTCATGCTTAGAAAGTAATATTAAGTTGAAAATTTTTCCAAGATAATCTTCAGCTTTTTTCACATCCCCTAAGTCTGCATAGATAGCTCCAATACGATTTGCACTAAAAAGAAGGTCATCGTGATCTTCTGGAAGGATTTTTTTTTCTAGTTCATAGGCTTGAAGATAATACCCGAGGGCAGACTCAATATCTTCAACGTTTTCGAAGCTCTTGCCTATCCGTTGCAAAATCGCTGCACTTTCTCGGGCATCTGGGCCAAATATCTGCTTGGAAATATCAATTGCTCTTTGGAAATTCTCACGGGCTTCCTGAGCATTTTTCTGGTTAATAAGAGTCCAAGCATGGGTGAGGTAAGCTTCTAGAGACTGCTTAGAGTAGAAGCCGAACTGATCCTGAATTTCTTTCAGCTGATTTTGAGCTGAAAAATATCGAACAGTGCGTCCTATTCTTCTTAGCAGCCCTGAGATAAGCATATTTATATTAGACATAAAGTTTGTTTATGCTATGAATATGCTTTAAATAAAACTTGATAATTGGCTAATTTAAGTGATAAATAATCAATAGATTATTAAACATAAAGTTTATTTATGCTATGAATATGCTACTAAAGAAAAAAATATTGAAGAGATGACTTTTAAATAAAGTAAGTAAATACTAAGATATTTTAAATTAATTCATGTAAAAGAAGAATAGCATAGATTAAGTGATGTAATTGAAAATTCTTTTAATAAATTAAAGTTTTTATTATAGCAACCTATATATTTAGATTTTCATTCATTAAGCATACATTTTTCTTACATTGATTTTAAAAAATTAGTTAAAACTTTAGATATCACATCAACATATTCTTTATTTTAATACCTATATTCCATTCTTTTATTTTCACTTATTCTATTTACTTAATTTTCTTTTAGTTAATATAAATCAAAAGCTAAATGATGCTTATAAATGGAAAGTGATAGCAGTTCCTTGCAAGAATCAGAGGACTATGATGAAAATGATGGGCCTGAAATGAAAAAGGTAGAAGATGTAAAAGATATGCATTATGATGAAGCTTTTGAAATTAATGATAGCGATGAAAACGAAATTCCAAGTGGTGATGAGCAAGAAGGAGCGGGAGTTGGTAATTCTTCATCACATGAATCAGACTATGCAAGTCCTCAAAAGAACAAAGCTATCAATCCAAATTTTAAAGGACAAACAGCTAGTAATAAGACTCAAGAAGAAGGAGAAGAAGCAGCAAACTCAGCACAAAATATTAAAAATGCTTATAACCCTGCAGATTATGCTAATTTACAAGTATCACAAGAGATTAAAGAACTGTTTCAATACATACAAAGATATAAACCCCATCAGATTGACCTTGAAACTAAAGTTAGGCCTTTTGTTCCTGATTACATTGCTGCTGTTGGTGAAGTAGATGCATTTTTAAAAGTCTCTAGGCCTGATGCATCAGAAGAAATCCTTGGCATTTTAGTCCTTGATGAGCCAAAACTCAATCAAAGCGACCCTGCAATGCTAGAAATTAAATTAATGTCAATAATAAAAAGGCCAGGAAATGAGCAAACTGCTGTAAGATACATTGAAAATGCAGACAAAAATCCTAAACAAATTACTAGGTGGATAAGCACTATAAATGATGCACATAGAAGCAAACCACCATCTACTGTTACATATTCTAAATCAATGCCAGACTCTGAAACACTTATGGATGTTTGGCATCCAGATATAGAATCAATTTTACAGATTATTGACCTCCCTGGACCTGATCTTGATATAAGCCTTGATGGGTATATAAAAATTGTCTGTGCTATTCTAGGAATTCCTATTCACAACCTTTCTAACAATAAAAGTTATATTGAAGGTTTGCATGTACTATTTTCTCTTTATAGCTATTTTAAGGTAAACCAGCACTTTAAGAAAGATTTCGCAGATTATCAGCAGCCTATGACATATGAATAAAATGGGTTAATTCATAGATAGCATAATTTAAACACTAGAGTAAAGAATTTTTGAATGTGTAGGGTTTACAAGTTTAGCAAAGTATTTTTGTGAATTTTATTTTAAAATATAATTTATCTTTACTTATATTTGGCCAAAATTATATCAAGTTTTTAATTTGATCTTATTTTACAATATAAAATTGACGTTGATGAGTTAGCTGTATATTACTTTATCTTAAATTTATTTGACTAAAATAAGAGCTTGATGATTTTGAATTTAGATAACTAGTCTATGCTTTTTAACCTGATAAACTCAAATATTTTCCAAATTATAAAACGATAATAATTCATTTACTTTATAGAAGAACTAAACCATATGCAGCTGGCCAAGTTCATTCTACCAAGTATAATTAGAAAGAAGTTCTAAATTATAATCCAGAAAATTAAATAACAAAGAAAGATCTTACTTTACTTGCTAACTCATCTTATAGGCAGTACTGATTATTGGAAATTATTCTCCACAGTCTTAATAAAAAAACTTGG
>MPUH01001165.1:0-22348 GCA_001970955.1 Stentor coeruleus
CCCCCTTATTTACATTTAAATAGGTTTTATATGATAAATGATAAGTAGAGTTGATGGATTATTTTTTGTAGGTGGGCTAGGGATGGAAGTGGTAGGAATTGATTAAAGAAAATTCTCCAATTTGTGTATAGTATGGTCTTGAATTTTCTGTATTATAAAAACTTAGATTTTTGTAGCTGCCTACATATGTTTTCTACACCTTGCTATGGACTTGGATTGATAATAGTATATCGAATAAATTAAACATAATTTAAATAATAATTATTAGAAGGGTTGAGCTTACATAAGAGTAATAAGAAAATAGTAGTTACTAATAAAATTTAAAGTTTAAATAGTTTTGCATTAATTTATATTGAATAACCTATTAATAAGCTTTATTACTCTACTCTTGAAGTATGAAATGTATTTCTTCGATTTTTTTAGTTCGAGTACCAAATTGCATTAATGTTATAAATTATATTATTATTTAATTTTACTCTATGATTGATTTATAATTTATTTTTAAGTCTTATAACTATTTGAGTATTTGCAATCTTTAGAACCTTTTGGTAAAGTTATATTTACCTTTATGAGCCTTTATACTATATAAAGTCTATATTTTGCTTAGAATTTTTTTACGATTAAACTAAATAAGAAGGAATTTATTTAATGATTTTGATATCATTAATTACAATCTATTTCTTAAATTTTTATTTTGTTGAACGTGCGCCTGGTTAAGTTTTTAAAAATTAGACTCTCTCCTTATATCCGCCCTAATATTAGGAGATATATTATCAATATAAGCTTCTTTATCTACTTTAATAATTTCCAAAAACAAATTTTTCATGCTATTAATTTTTTTCCCCAAATAATTCTCAGATTTTTCTGGCATCTCATCTATCTGTGTATATAATAAATGCGACTCTTTCACATATAAAAAAGGCAACTCTACAAATTCTTTAGAAATCTTCGGGTCAAAAGGGTCTTTTTTATGGAATCTCTTCCTAAGAAATTCTATTTCTTGAATAATATTCTCCTTAACACTCTTTAACATATATTTCAGCCAATATAAAATAAAAAATATATTTGTTAAGAATATAATCACTATAATTAATTGACTTGTTCCTTTTTGAACTGTAGAATCAGTATATATAATTCCCATCATAATTGTAATAATAGCAGCGATTGTAGCAAAGATTTCTATGTTATTAAGATCTTCGTTTATATAAGGTTTGAAATAAAGTTGAAGGATAAAACATATTATGAGGAAGGTTATAATAAAAACTGATTGGAGATTTACGCTATAGTCTGCTTGCATGAACACGGTTAGGAGAACAATTATGAATTTTTTAGCTAAAATAACGAATTCCCAATAATAACGATTGTGTCGGTAACCGTTAAATAAAAATCCAAATTTGTATTTGGCTTCAGGAAAATACAAATTTTTCCTCATCTTATATAGTTTAACAAACACATAAAGAGGTAGCTGCTGGAATCCCCAGATTAAAACCCCAAAAAGTGTACTAAATAATATTCTGCTATAATGATCATTCCAGTTGCATTTTATATTCCTATTTTCAATTAAATAAAGCTCTTCTCGATAATCATCAATATCAAGTTTTTCATCAAAATTATCTTGCTTTCCATTTATCAGAGACTGACAGGCTAATGGACTTAAAGAGTAAGTCATAATTGTTGGATAAACAAAGAAAAACGGAACAATCAAGGCAACGCTAAAGTACATTTTGAGTATTATCTTAAAATTCTGTTTTTTTAACTCATCGACTTTATTCCTCATTTCAATCTGCTCATCGTTTTGTGCTTGATTATTATTAAACACCCTTTTTCGATTGCATAGGTTTATATAAGCTCTGTCTAAGAACAAAATTATTATAACAAATAAAGCTGAAAACCCGAGGACAATAATAGGTAAGACTATAACAAAGTAAATTCGGTAATAATACAATTCTTCTTCAGGAAGTTTTCTATTCCAAAGGCATTTGAAAGAAAAAAAGTAGTCACTGCTTGAGCTTTCTTTTTGAGATTCACTGCCACTACTGTATCTGGGTTTTTAAATTTCTGAACTTCCCTGGGCCATCCAATTTTAAACTGTAAGCACAGCAAAATAATTTGAAAATAGTTTATAATAATTTTCAAACCGATAGAATAAAGCACTTCAGGTGTAAAATTAGTAGTTATTGCGCATTTTATCAGCAGTCCAAACACCAAAAAAACAAGAGATAGAATTATAAGAATATTC
Source organism: Stentor coeruleus (assembly GCA_001970955.1). Lineage (NCBI taxonomy): Eukaryota > Ciliophora > Heterotrichea > Heterotrichida > Stentoridae > Stentor > Stentor coeruleus. The sequence continues at coordinate 2,240 of MPUH01001165.1, forward strand.
TTATGACCATCTATGTATTAGAGCATCGATGGAGAGATGTTTTTGTATAATCATCATCACATGAATGACAAAATGTTCCTTTATATCCTTCGGCATAAATAGTAATTCGGCTATTCACTAATTTTATCAAATTACCAAAATCACTTGAATTTTCCTCATAATTATTTACACATGCCTCTTTAAACGGACATTCTCTAAAAACTAAATAATATTTGTTGCTATTATTGTGTCGCCAAATTCCAGGATTTGGTGAAATTATATTATCATGGCAACTCATATTTGATGTACACTGAAAGCAGGAGATAGCTTCATGATCATCTTGATGATAAGAAAAACTATTTTCATTGCAAGGTTGACATATTCCACCCATTCTGACATATCCATTTTCGCATGGTTCAAAAGGTTTCAAGCATTGCTCGCTATTGCAAAAACTTATAATGTTGTTTTCAAGAGTTGACTTTAGGTTTTTGTTAAAACTAATAGAATCAACTGATTTTAAGTCTTCTTCATTTATATAAGCTGGAGATTGGTAAAAGTTAGCCCTAGAAGATGTTGATTTCATAATGAATTGGCTGGCATCTTCATTTTCTATAGAAGTATTTGCCATAATAAATGATGAAGAAATTAATTCAAGTGTTACATCTTTAAAAACTGCATATGTGTGCATATCTCCTATAGTAAGCATTGATTTACTTGCATAAAAAAGGATATCACTGATTTCTTCACTACTATTTAATGTAATGTCTTGAAAGATAGCTGTAGAATTATCTTTGATCTCAATTAAAGGTGCACTTTCTGAAATTTTATTTATTTTAACATTTATACCTTTTACTTCAATAATAGAATTTAAAGCACTAATAAGACTTGCATTATTAAATGTCCCATTTTCTAGAGAAATAGAATTTTTTGACTCTAAAGTTGAGTTTTGAAGAGAAAATATTTTTGTGTTTGAGCATTCAGAGTTTACTAAAGTGCTTAGTTTTTCTGTAATATTTACTGAAGAATTTGTTATATTGACTGATGAGCACAGATTCTCAGATGAAAATGCAATTTGTGTGCTATCGCAAGATCTTAGACTATAGGCAATAAAGCTTTCCTTTATATTTAGATCAATGCTTATCTCACATTTACTATTTTTATCATTAGATATATTAACCTCAAAGCTAAAGGATGAATCTTTTATAGGATTAATTTGAAGGGATTCCAATAAAAAATCCAAATTCTTTTTAGCTTTTACATACAGTATAATTCTAGAATCATCATAAAAAATCCCACTTGCTTCATAGTTACTTCCATTTATAGAGCAGCTAGCAATCATTTCAGTGTTAAGCATAAGGAAATTTTCATTTCCCCCATCGACAGTAAAATTATTACAGTATTTATCGTCTGCTTCGTTTGAATAATCAATAAAATTATAATCTGTTAAATTGCATTTAGAGCTTGATAGTTTTCGTGGATTTAGGAAATTACTTGAATAATAGTTAGTCATATTTTCAATGCAGTCCCATTTATCGAATTGACATTGTAAAACATTGCACTCCGGGTCACACAAACCATTATTAAGCATGTTTTCAAAGCACCCTGAAGCACAAAAGCCACAATCCCCTTTGTCCCATGCACATTCTTCTCTATTTAAAGCTTCATCACAATCATTGTTTCCAAGTTTTTGGCACTCAGTTCCTAAAGAACAACATAAAGAATAATCAAATATGCTTGATTTGAAAGGATACGAATTATCTGCCTTCACGTAATTTAATCCAAAAAATAGCAGAATTGTTATTGGGAATAATGAGCTTGGTTTGTCCATTAATATTATATAAAAATGTAGGAAAAACTTAAAAAACAGCTTATGTAATAGTTATATAATTTTTATTGTTGGTAAAATCGAAGCTATATATTTATAAGGGGAAAATTAATACAAAGATGACAAAATTAAGCATGATATTGCTAGTAAGCAAATTACTAAACTATTTTTATCTGTACCGAAATGCTTTTTGATTCTTAATGATAATAAAATAAATAATTGAAATAGTATTGTAAAAATATCTATTGAAATAAATACTCAATTGCAGTTAATCGTTTACTACTTATTTAATTGAATATGCTTTAGGGAAAGATTTTACAAATATTGACTCCCTTCTTACATCTGCTCTGATATTAGGAGCCATATTATCAATATATGCATCCTTGTCTGCTTTGATAATTTCCATGTATAAGTTTTTCATACTACTGATTTTATTTCCTAAGTAGTTTTCTGATCCTGGAGGTATTTCATCGATCTGTGTGTATAATAAATGCGATTCTTTCATATACAAAAATGGCAACTCAACAAATTCTTTAGAAATCTCCGGATCAAAAGGATCTTTTTTATAAAATCTCTTTTTTAAACATTCTATTTCTGAAATTATATTCTCTCTGACACTTCTTAGCATATATTTTAGCCAATATAAAATAAACATCAAGTTTGTAGCAAAAATAATTATCATAACAAAAGTGCTTGTATTATCTTTTTCTGAAGAATCAGTGTAGATTATTCCCATCATTATTGTAATAATAGCAGCTATTGTGGCGAAAATTTCAATGTTGTTCAGATCCTCGTTTATATAAGGCTTGAAATATAGTTGAAGGATGAAACAGATTATGAGGAAGGTTATAATAAAAACTGATTGAAGATTAGCACTGTAATCTGCTTGCATAAAAACAGTCAGTAGAACAATGATAAATTTTTTAGCTAAAATAACAAATTCCCAATAGTAGCGGCTATGACGATAACCGTTAAAAAGAAATCCGAATTTATACTTAGCTTCGTTAAAGTATAAGTTTTTCCTCATTTTATACAATCTAATAAACACATAAAGAGGCACTGCTATTCCCCATACTGAAACTCCAAAAACTGTACTCCAGATTATACTCATATAGTGATTATAATTGCATTTAATATCTCTGTTTTCAATTAAATATTTTTCATCTCTGTAATCTTCAACTGTTAGTCTTTCATTAAAATCATCTTGTTTTCCATTTATTAATGACTGGCAAGCTAAAGGACTTAATGAATAAGTCATAACAGTTGGATATACAAAGAAAAATGGAACGATAAGGGCAACACTGAAATACATTTTCAGAATAATTTTGAAGTTTTTTTTCTTTAGTTCATCGATTCTTTCTTTTAATTCTACTTGATTTTGTATTGCTTCTTGATTATTATTATTATCATGATTCATTTTTCTTCCTTTATTACGGAAGTTAATATAAATTCTATCCAAAAACAGTATTATTACAGCAAACAAAGCTGAAAATCCAAGGACAATTATAGGCAAAACCATGACAAAATAAATTCTATAGTAGTACAAATCATTTTCAGAAAGTCGAGGATTCCAAAGGCATTTAAACGAATAAAAGTAATCAGAGCTCGAGCTTTCATTTTCTTTATCTGTTTCTTTTGACCTTAATTTTTGAACTTGACTTGGCCAACCAATTTTATATTGTAAGCAAAGCAAAATAATCTGAATATAGTTTATTATAATTTTTAACCCAATAGAATACAACTCTTCAGGAGTGAAATTAGTAGCAATTGTGCATTTTATTAGCAGTCCAAAGACTAAAAAAATCATGGCAACAAGAGCTAGAATTATAAGGACATTACGCCAATAAGGTGGGCATTTGGCACAAGTATTCAAAGAAATTTTTGTATAATCTTCCGAACAAGAATGGCAGAATTGTCCTTGATATCCTTTACCACAAATAGTTTTATAGCTATTTGTTAATTTCGAATCATAAAATGTGTATTCATTTTGTGATCCAATTTTTTCATAGTCATTAACGCAAGCTTGTTTATTTGGGCATTCCCTGAATACTAAAAAGTATTTGTCTGAATTATTATGTCTCCAAACACCTGGAACTGGAGCAATTATATTATTGTGGCAACTCATGTTTGATGTGCAATGAAAGCATGAAAAATCTTCTGAATTATTATGGTAAGAGTAACTGTTTTCGTTGCAAGGTTGGCATATACCACTCATTCTGATATAACCATTATTACATGTTTCAAAAGGTTTTAAGCATTGAATATTATTACAGAAACCTACCATAGTGTCTTTGCTAATTAATTCAAGAATATTAGCAGTAATGTTAAGTTCTGATGCTTCTATATATTCTTCTTTTGTTATATAAGATGGAGATTTATAAAACCTTGCAATTGATGTTTGAGAATCCATTATAAATTCACTACTATTTAAGCTATTGAAAACAGCATTATTCATAATGAAAGATGAATTAATTAGCTCAAGGGTTTTATTTTCAAAACTAGCAGAAGTTTGAATGCCATCAATATATAATTCAGATTCATTTGCAAGAAATAATATATCATTTATTATTTGAATATTATTAAGATCAATAGTAAAAATTACAGCTTTAGATTTGTCAGAGATCTCAAAAAGATGAGTTTTTTCAAATGTTTCATCAATATTTACATAAACATTTTCCAAATAAGTTATTGAATTTGAAGTACTTATTAGACTAGTATTTTGAAAATTTACTTTATCCAGCTTAAGAAAATTGCTTGAATTGAACAAAGAATTCTCTAGATAAAATATTTTTGTATTGCTGCAATCAGCATCTGAGATTTTAATATTTGCAGTTGTATTTATAGTAGAATTTTGAAAGGTGACTGAGGTGCACAAGTGTTTAGATGAGATAGAAATATTTTCACTTTCACACAATTGAAATTTATAATTAATAAGGCAATTGATTTTGTCGATAAAAATTATCACATTGCAGTCTTCATTTGCTTTTTTTCTTGTTGACATTTCAAAGCTAAAGCTGGAGTCTTTACAAGAATCAATACTAAGCGATTCAAATGATATGAATAAATTTTTATCTTTCCTCTTGTTTATTTCAATTGTTGACTTATCATTAGTAAATGAAAGTTCAGTCATAGAAATACTAGTTGCAGTTATAGAACATTGAGCAAAGTCTATAATATCGTCTTTTAAACTTAAGGAGCAGCTTGCTTTTGATAAATTTTCTATTTTGAATTTATCATTACCCTCCAATAAATCTGTCAAATTAGTATCATAATAATTATAATCAGGATCTGATAGTTGCCTTTTATCTGAAGTAAAGCTTTGGGAATAGTTGGGCATGCTTTTATTGCAATCCCATTTATCAAATTGGCATTGAATAACATTACATTCAGGATCACATAAATTATTACCAAGCATACTTTCAAAGCAACCTTCAGCGCAGGTATCACAGTCTCCTTGATCCCAAGCGCATTCTTCTCTGTTTAATTCTTCATCACAAACCAAATTGCCAAGCTTTTCACAATCATTACCTGAAAAACAGCATAATGAGTAATCAAATGCTTTAGGGCTTTCAGAATAATAATTATAAGCATTTGCAAAGGTGAACTCTGATAAAATAAGCATTGCCTGTGCTATTGATACAGCTATACAGAACATTAATATTATAAAAAATGTAGGATAAACTCTTATGAACTTTAAGCATGGAATGTACTGTTTAGTATATAATTTTTTCCTCAGTAAAGATTATTAATAATAGTATGTTTTGGCTATAAAGAGTAAAACCGAAAAGGTCTAACTGCTTAAAATTGTAATTTTTATAGATATTTCTGTTGTGTGCCTCTAACTTTAATAGTAAATTAATCTAATTTTTGATTAGAAATTTAATAACTATTTGTTGATTGTGGTATTATATAAAAAATACTTTTAAAGCGAAGCACAATAGAAATTATCTAAAAATAAAACTTGTCTTTGAAAGAAATTATTATAAGAATAAAAAGGTAAATTCTCTTGTGTAGCCAAAGCAAATATTTCCAATTTACCCATTTATAGTTTAGAAATTATCAGTCCATGCAATTTCTTATACATTAATTGGCCGAAATACTTCTCAATTTGTGATTCATATCTTGTTTCCATATTTACATTATCTTTGCTTAAATGCTGATCAAAATGCCTCTATATTTTGAGTGTGTCTCGAAATTATTAGGATTTACAAAGATTTTGAGTGACTTATTATTTTATGCTATTGAAGTGCATTTCTGGGAGCATTTCTTGGATATTATCATATACTTTCCAAGAGTCATTTGATATAATGCTTCCAGGTATAATCTGTCTACGAATAATCTAATGAATAGTAGACCTTTTTCTATAATGAATGAAATCTATAAAGCACTTAGTATTATCTCCCCTAATCATACTTCCAATTACCCAATTTTTAGATTTAAAAGCTTCCTCTATTGTCATTTTTTTTAACTACGTAGCATTCATCTATTTCTACAATGACTCCTTCACCTCCTATTGTCAAGAATGAACTTGAACATAAAAAATTGAAGTTAAGCTTGATCCTTAGCTCATATTCGTATGCAACTAAAGTTACACTAGTTTCAATAATCCACTCATAGGCCATTAAAATAAGTTTTCAAAATGAACTCTTGTATTAGAAAATAAACTATTTGCCGATTGTGAAATCGAGTCCTAAATTTGTTATTGCTATAGCGTAACTGTTCTTTTTTTTCTCATTAAATTTGATAGTTCTATCTAATTATAGCAAATCTCTGGAAAGTTTATAATTCCAAAATTTTAGCACCAACTGATAAATTAATAGTTCTAATCTCATTTATAAGTAAATTTAATTTTGAAAAAAAAAATTAACAGTAAATATGGCCTATGTCGTTTTGGTTACACAAGAGAATTTAACCGAAAAAAATATAAATTATTAAATAGTTGTATTTTTATATATGAGTAATTTTAGTTTGCAATTTTTAACTTAAGTAAATCAATACCTTAAAATTTGGAGTATGAGTAATTAAATTCTTAATTTCTTGTTATTCTTAATCTAAGTAATATTACTTAAATTATAAAATTGCAATTAATTGCTCTCTATTTTTAATCTAGTTTAGGAATTCAAAACTCAATCAGCTCACTGTTATTTTATACCTTATGCTGTAAATAGAAAGCTTTTTAATACTAAAGAGTACAAGATTTTTGCTTTAGTTCTTCAAACAAGATTTATACAAATAATTCAATAATAAGCAATAATAGAGTAAAACAATCAAACTTAATTAAAACACTTATTAATATTACTTTAAGCCAAATTATTCGGACAATCGTACCTTATTTGAAGATTTTTTCATTAGCTCTAAAAATTTTTGATGAGAGAAATTGTGCAAAGTTAGAGAAGGCATGGGAGTGGTCTGAACTGTATAACCTCTAAGAAAATTATGATCGTCCTGGCCCCATGGAAGAAGATCTAGAGCTTCATTTTGAAGATTTTTTTCAGGTTTTCTCTCTTTTGTTATTGGACTTGGAGGACTTTCTGTTCTTTGTATTTTCAAAGTACTATCTCTTGGTTTAAAGTCATTTCGCAAACCTTCACTTCTTCTTATGCTTAAAGAAGTGTATCTTAATGCTTGCTGAGCTCCTTGATTATTTATTCGTGGGTGTAAAGTCTGTAGCGGAGTGGAAACATGCCCAGAATCAAAGCCTCGCGACTTTAAAACTTCATAGAATTTCGACTTAGTTTTCTCAAAGCTCATAACTTTTCTATCAGTTTTTTTAAGTTTAATCAAATCCTGTTTTATAAGTACTTTCGGTATGAAAGTCCTCACACTAATATCAAAGTGCCCATCTTTGATAATGCACTTATTTTTCGGGAACACAGCTACAATATAAATTCTATAAACCTTCTCCTCAATCATAATCTTCATCCAATCTCCTTTAGTTAATATAGAATATGCACAAAGAGCCTGTTTACATTGCTCATAATCTGGAAGAATTTCCATATAAATCTCTACACGTTTTAAAGGTGGGAAAGGGTAAAGATTAGCTTTGCTTACAGGAAGGAGTTCAATGTAAAGTTCATCTTTTTTATGACGGCCGAAACTGATTCTTCTCAGGATCCAGGATGGAAAATAAGCATGTTGTTCTTCAGAAGAAAAGTGTAATACGCCAGTTATAAGTGGTAAGCTTTTTTCTCTTATAAGAGAAATTTGGAACAGTGGAGGAAGAGGCTGATGAGTTCTTCGAATAGCTAGTAGTATAGAATATGGCAAAACCAGTTTGTCTGAGTATTCCATACAAGCTCTGTATTTCGGCCATGCCTCAATAGGGTGTATATGAGTAATTTTGTATACAAATTCAGGGCATCTGTGATCTGTCATTTAAGTGTATTTTGTGTGTAAGTTAGTTAAATAGATGAGTTTACAGAAATTATTTAATATATGATGAATCATGATTAAATTAATTTAAAGTAGTGCTAAGAATTTATGGTACTGTATAGTAAACTGATGAGGAAAAGGTGGAAAAATTGCTTTTAGGATGATTTGAATAAAGTTAAAAAAGTATTATGATTTAATATATCAAAATTGTTCATGAATTTGACTTATTTCAACATAAATTAAAGAAACTGCTGGTCCCAGTTAAAAGGAATGGTTTTTTTGTATTCTTCAATCTCAGTGTCACAAATATCAGGTAGTGAATCTGATGTGTCTTCTGAGTCTTGATTTAACTGCATATCCCAAGGAGATTGTGGCTCATCTAAATCATCTTGGCAATCTTCACCAACTTCTCCAATATCAGGTCTATACGGTGGGGTGATTTTCTGGCAGCTGAGCTGTTCCCAATCAAATCCAGCAAACCAGTCATGCTTTTTAAGCTTCTCTAGTGAACCATTACAACGAGATTCTGCAAACTTGCTTAGAAGTTGTCTAATAAATATTGGAGCAACTTCACCTATTGGGTCAATATCATCAGGAAACTCTAAAGGCTTTTCAAGAATTTCCTCATAGATTCTATATGGGTCTTCTTCTTCCTCTCCAAATGGCACCCGCCCACACAAAAACTCGTAAAGGCAGATACCAAGTGACCACAAGTCAGCCATTTTCCCATAGCCTTTGCCTACAATTACTTCAGGTGCTATATAGTGAGGAGATCCTACCAAAGTGTAGGTGCGGCCTTGGATTATTTTAGCTGTGCCAAAGTCTACAAGTTTGATAAAGCCATGATTGTCAACCATAATATTTTCTGGTTTTAAGTCTCTATATATTATATCTCTCTCATGCAAATAAATCAAAATCAAAATCATTGAAGCAATATAAAACTGTGAATCTGAGTTATTAAGCAATCCAACATGCCTCAATATAACATTCAACTCCAATCCATGAACATACTCTAATAAAAAATAAATCCTTTTTTGATCCTTAAAAGACTTCACAAGTTTCACAATAAAAGGATGATCAACTTGATTCAAAATTCTCTTTTCTAACTATATAACAATTACAATAAGTTGCTCATTTATAGCAAATTTATCAATCTTCCTCCTTGACACAGCTTTCAAAGCATAATACTCTGATTTTTCTGTTCTAACCAAGTAAACTTTAGCAAACATTCCTTTACCTAATCTTTTAAGAATCAAAATATTTTGAAGTTCAACATCTTCATCCTCCATCTTAATTCTCAAATTCATACTTACCGTCATTTTATCATTAACGAGTGTAGAAAATTCAGAATTAGCAATGCTCCACAAAGTTACATTTCCATTAGCAACATATGTGCATATAGAGTTTTCTTTTAATAATATTCCTCTTTCACCAAAATAATTATGTTTTGTTATAGTTTTCACTAAATTTCCAGCTTTAAAAACATCAACTTTACCTCTTTTAACAACGTATACATTATTAGAAGGTATCCCTTCACGAAGCATGATTTCAGAGTCACTGAATTTTTCTATACGGATCATAGTGAAAAGGTCTTTCATTTTAGTGCTTTCTAAAGTGCTAAACAAATAAACTTTCTTCAAAACATTAGTTGCAGCATTTTCTTTGACCACTTCTTCATATTTACCTCCTATAGAAATCTCAAACTGATACTTAGTTATTTCACCAACTTTCATATCAGCTGCGGCAATAAGATCATCTTCATATTTTAAATCATCTCCATGACTTTTTGTCACGTACATATCACCAACACAAGTTCCTTTGTCTGCATAAGATAATGAAGTTTTTGCATACTGCAATCTTCCTGATATAATAATATAAATTTTCGACTTGCAAGGGCTTCCAAGAGGTATGACAACATCTCCACCTTTATAATTTCTTTCATGTATATCTTTGGATATCGCTTCTTTTTGTTCTTTATTAAGTAAAGATAGGGACTCGCTTTTGTTGATAGCTTCCATAATGGTGTTTTTTTCAATGATATCTTGAAGTTTGTTAGATAAGACTTTATGCAATGTTTCTCTGCTTAAGCACATGCATTTGACTGGACCTTCAATAGCCACACAAGTAGCTGACCTAGGGGTATTATTAAGCAAAGCCATTTCCCCAAAGTAGCTCCCAGCATGAAGTTTAGCTATTTCTTGAGTGCCTTTTTGAACACTGACTACACCTTCTTTGATAATATATAGCTGATTACCAGTTTCCCCTTCAGTGATGATTTTCTGACCACTATAATACTTATAGCTTACAAGATTAGCAGCTAAAGAGTCTTTTTGTGGTGAAGTCAAAGAACTCAAAAGAGTCACTTTTTCTAAGAACTCACGATTTTGTTCATAAATCAGCGTGTTCATATCTTCAATAACTTTACGGAAAGTCTGCCGTTCTACACCCCAAAGTGATGTAAAATCGATGCATTTCAATGTTGCTGAACGTGGATTATCATGAAGAAGGGCAAGCTCGCCAAATCCTTCACCAGGATGGATTTTATTAACCCTTTTCCCATTCACAATAACTTCTAAAGTCCCTGTTCGGACAACATAATAAGATTTTGATGGCATCCCCTGCATAAAAACGATAGTTTCTGGCATGAACTGATATAATTGCATTGCATCAGCAACCATCTCTTTATCTTCATCAGTCAAACTTGTGAAAATAAAGTGATTGTTTAGTGCTTGAATAATCCTCTGTTTGTCTTCAGGAGTTTTTACAGCATCTGGGACTATTTCTCCAGCTGCTGCTTCAATATAAGTAGAAGTTTCCCTACCATTCATGATGCTTTTTTTTTTCTTTGAAGGGTCTTTTGATGAAGCATTCTCGTCAACAATTTGATTTTTCTTAATTTTTCTCGGGACTCGGTTGACAGTAGCAATTTCGTTTTCATGGTTTTCTAACTGCTTATATCCTTTTATTCTCATACACCCAGTTCCCATATTTTAATGTTGATTTGGTAGGATCGCGATCCTGGATATATATGCAACCTTTAGTGAACTCAGCTTTAGAGCAAGAACAATCTATTGAGAACCAAACACCAAGAAGCATGTGCTTTTCATCGTCTAATAGTCCAGCTAGTAAAATTAGCATTTCACTTGCACTTGATGTTGAGCAGAGTGAAATCATGGAGGATTTTAAAGAAATTGCTGAAGAGGATGAAAAACCTACAGAGCAGAAAAAGTGCTTAAGTCCTGTACCGTGCAGAATTTGCTTGCAGATCAGTTCAGAAGAGCTTATAAGGCCTTGCAATTGTAAAGGGACTCTTTCGTTTGTCCATCAGAGCTGTTTGAAAGAGTGGCTTTTACGTGTAGCAGAATCTGATGGTGAGTTTAAAAAGTGTGAAATATGCAAGGGGAAATATAATGTGAAGTTTAATTATAGATTGAGATGTGATGCGAAAAAGGAGATTTGGATGCCACTTTGCTTCTTGGGAACGCTTTTGATTTTAGTTATAATATTTACAGCTTGGTGGGGTATGTGGCATGAAATAAATGACCCGATATGTGTGGCTATGATAGCACTTATTTCGTTAATAGGGATTTCTTTGTTGACAATAACTTTATATGTGCTTAAGTTTCAGTGCATTAAAAAGTCTATGATAGATATAACTGCTAGAGATAATGAAGATACTTCATTTAATCAAGGCTCTTCAAGAATTTAAAAATTAATTAAGATTATTTATTTTTATAGTTTGAGTATGAAACTTATGTTGATAAGATAATTTTTATTATGTTTAAGGAAAAAGTAAGATTTAAACAAACGATAATACATGATTAAATTGTTAGTAAAATAAATTTTTGGTAGTTTTTTTACTTGTAATTCTTTAATTCTTAAAGGTAACTTGAAAGGGATTTGTCCCTCAAATTCCTTAAAGTTTTAGTTTCACTGGTTTTCGGTACCTCATAGAGTTAAGGCTATTAGTATAGTTTGGGAGTATACTCCTTAATTTTGAAACGCGGGTGGTGTTAGAGCTAGTTGTAGTTAAAATAAAAGGGGTAATTGAGGCAATTTTGGCCCAATCAGAAGGTTTGGTAATTTTCCTAATTCCTGCCATAACTATAGATGGGTCTGAAGGGATACAACGAGGGTCGGATGTTTCCTTGAAGGGATTGCGCAAGGCGCGATAGTTACCAGAGTGCGAGGGGCTCAGCCTTCTTAGACTTCTAGTCTCCCTGATACACCCTGGGATAAAGTGGCTTGTAAAACCATTTTATTAGCTTATAAGTAGCTTTACTTAAGCAAAAAGTTTCTTAGCAAATTACTATATTTTATTAAAGTTTTTGATCAGCACTAACTTATAAAATTACAAAAATGTCTCATAAATACAAATCAAGTGGAGATTTAAGTGATAGTTTATCACAAGGCGAAGCATACNCTAACTTATAAAATTACAAAAATGTCTCATAAATACAAATCAAGTGGAGATTTAAGTGATAGTTTATCACAAGGCGAAGCATACCTAAGCTTACTAAATGACTCATTAACAGAAAAGTGGCAAACTAACGAAATAAGTGATCACAAATCCTATATAGCAAAAACATATGCAAAAGACACACTAAATTATCTTGAAGATGATGTTAATCACCTTGGTCAAGAAGTTTTAGAACTTCGATCTCAAAATTGTTATCTTGAAGCTCAAGTCCATGTTCTTGAAAAAGAAAAAGAAATGCATATCGCAAGTCATGCTAAAGAAAAGCTCAAATTAGAAGCGTTAATAAAAGAACACTCTCTTAAAGTTCATAATGAGACTAAAGAAATGGCTAAACAGCTAGAGTTTTATAAAAACCGCACACAAGAACTTGAAGATGTTCTTCAGGAAGAACGAGAAAAACGCCTTGAACTAGCGAAAAGACTGAAAGTAAAACTTGAAAATCGAGAAAAGGAATTAATGATTGTAATAAAAGAAAAGGATAAGTACATACACCAGTTACAAATTCAATTAGAACAAGGGAAATGCTCAAGAGTTTGCAGTTACAACCCAATCCAAGCAGTTCAGAAAAGAAAAACTTCAAAAAAAATAGTAAAAATTCCTACATTCAAAAGCTATAGTGTCAATATTCCAAATAAAAGTGAAAGCAGCCTAGAAAGCATTAGTAATATGATTGTAAAGCTAGAAAAGGAGCAAGCTGATATAAATCTTACAATGAGTGAATTTGATTATTCAAGTCCTAGAGACAAATCAAAAAGACAGCTTCAAGAAATCATGACTAGAAATGAGGAAAAACTTAAAGAAGCCAAATCAATACAGCAAAGCCTATTGAGAGAGAAGTTTTCTTCAACATTCACGTAATCAATATCAATTTATTGGCTTAATAAGCATAAGTAAAATGCTTTAAATGCCATAAAGTTAAAATTATAATTGAAATATGAAAAATTCACCTGCATGGACCTTGCAAGGTCGTAGAACTTCACCTCTTGCTATAGTTGTTCCTGGTCCTGGGGCTTACAACCCTTCTGATACTCATATGGAAGCTAGTCCCCGATGTAAAATAGGGAAATCTTCAAGGATTCTTCGTAGTCAAATTGATATCCCAGGACCTGGTTCTTATAGTCCAAAAGACTTTGGAAAGGTAACCCCAAGAGCAACGTAATAGTTATTTAGTATAGGCAAATCATTAAGAACTCGTATTAAATTAATTGAAGAAACTCCAGGACCTGGAAGATATGAAAAATCATTATCTAGTCTAGGGCCGAGCTATACGTTCCAAGGTCCAAGGGAGAGATCTAAACCAGAAAATTTTCCTGGACCTGGACAATATAATTTAAGCTTGTATTCTAAAGCTGTGATGCCAGCTTATGCAATTGGAAGAGCTAAAAGAAAAAGCTTTAGTATTTGTAATTATCCTGGACCTGGAAGCTATAATGTTAATAAAGAAAAATCGGGACCTGTGTGGACAGTGGGAAATGAAAAAAGATTCAGTTCTTCACTAACTGATTTTTTTTTGAATTCTAAAAAGTAATTATCGTATTTATGAATAATTTCAAATAGTCTCTGTGCTTTTGTGTAATAATTAGTAGAGTCAATCAAGAATTATTAATATATGAGATACATTTATAGATATAATTTATTTTATAGGACATCTGATTGTGTTATCTTAGCTTCTTAGACTGGTGCTAGAAAGATATAAATTCAGCTGGTTATTCATAAATCATTTATTAAGTATTATAACAGACTTTACCACAAAACTTTAAATTTCTAAAGTCTTCAATATTTTAATACCCATTACTTTTTTAAATCTAATTTTATCATTTAAAACCTAATATTTCATATTCTAATATTTTTTACTCTTTAATCTCCTACTCAAACCCAATAGCATTATATTAGCTGTAGTTTTCTAGCCAAATCATCACTATATTAGGATTTTAATAATAAAATGAATGAGGAACTTATACCTGCAGATCATGCCCTTGATCCACAGAGTTTTTACACACACATTCTTGGAAAAAACTTCAGCACAATTCGTCAAGCTGCACTTTCTGCAAGTTTAGGCAAATTACGTAACAGATTTATATCCTGGAGATTGTTTTTAGGAGTTCTCAATGAAACAGATTCTGCTGAAGGGTGGATTCAAGCTTCCAGGGAATTACGCAATGAGTATCACATAATGCAAGAATCTTACAAAGTAAAATATATACAGAAAGTTCACGTTCAAGACTTAGACCCTTTAATATTTAATCCATTATCACAATCAGTAGAAAACCCATGGAATAGCTTTTATCAAGATAATGAGCTTAAACAAGTTATTAAAAATGATATTGACAGAACTTTTCAAGAGCGTGCTTTGTTTCAAAAAGAAGAAACTAAGGAAATGATGATAAGGGTTTTATTTACTTGGTCTAAGAATAACCCAGAAATTTCATATAGACAAGGTATGAATGAGTTGTTGGCAGTATTTTTCATAGTTGCAGTTGCAGAAAAATTTGAAAAAGATGATGGAATCCCAGAACATGCAGCGAGGATTTTACAGGAATTAAACGATCCAACTCAGACTGAGGCTGATATTTATTGGATGTTCACAAGGCTAATGGCTTTAAGTGTTAAAGAACTCTTTCTTCCAGTAGTTGTTGCAAAAAAAAAGCCAATAAACAACCTTCTGAGTTTTGAAAAATCAGGGTACCACAATGAGCTTGTAAACACTGATAAAACAAATGAAGCCTCAGCCTCAGTGATCCTTAAACGTTCTCATAGGATTCATCATCGTTTTCTCCAAGCTTTAGATAAACAATTATACATGTATATTGAATCCCAAAAAATCGAACCACAAATTTACTTGCAACGTTGGGTGCGTTGCTTACTCAGTAGAGAATTTAACCTCTCAGATACACTAGTATTATGGGATAGTATCTTTGCTTGTGCTCATATTGGTGAAGAAAATCGCATTGAATTTTTTACAGGTAAGCTCGATTTTCATAAAGAATTAGTCATGCTTGACTTTCTATGTATTGCAATGATCATCTTTGTGAGGAGTTTTTGTATTTTTTATTTAGTGCTGCAGTGTGATGCAACTGGGATCATGAGAAGATTACTGAAATTCCCACCAGTAGAAGATGTGGGAATATTGATCAGCATGGCGAATTCCTACAAAGAGAGGATTCTGAGTGGAAAAGGGGTCACTGTTCCAAAAATAATTCATGACATGGTAGAAGATGACCCTCTTCGAGCATCTAAACCAGAGCCCAAAGCTTCGTTTATTCCTCTTCCATCACCCAAGTCTATTAAACTCACAGATAAAATTGACACTATCATAGCAATTCTTCAAGAACAATCTACATTGTAAAAAATATTTAGAGACAATCTAGACACTCAGAAAATGACTAATGCTTATGATCTCCTCAATGCCTTACGTAACGATGTGGCAAAGATTCCAAGAAAAGTCAGGTAATAGGCTAATATTAAATTCTTCTGAATAAAATGCCTTCAAAGGCTAAAATAATCTGGGTTTAATGGACATCAATTTTCTGAGGATAAATGTCTTTTCATTCCCACAGTAAGTATTCCACTACCTTTGAGTGATTTGTCCACTCCATACATACTTAATAATCTAACCAGGACTCCGATCCTTAAATTACTATTCTTGAGCAGTACACTCTCTTGCAAAATGTCCAGTCTTTTGGCACTTAAAGCACCTCTTCTCCTCCCCTCTGTCATCCCTCTCCCTCCTTCTTCTTTTATCACAATCTCTTGAAATGTGGCCAGACTCTCCACAGTTATAACAATCCTTTCCTCCTTCCCTTCTCCTCCCTTGAGGACAATTCCTCGCTATATGACCAAATTCATTACATTCATAGCATTTACTCTCTCTTGTGCGATCGTCTCGGTCTTTGTTATCACGATCAAACCTTTCTCTTGGTATACGTTCACGCCGGTCACCTCCTCTTTCATCCGGCTTATCACAGTTTCTAGCCATATGTTCTGTGCTTCCACATTTGTGACAACGGGGTGCTTCTGTGCAGTCTTTTTGCTGATGCCCAGATTTATGACAGTTATAACATAGACTATCAGTACTTTCACAGCTACGAGCCATATGTCCTGTGCCACCACATCTATAGCAGTTCATTTATATGCCATTACTTTAAGTATTTTTTATCTTTAGAAGGTTAACGAAAGACATTTATTATAGGGTATTTTAGGATTACTTTGATTGGTAATTTTTTTATGCTTAATCAAGTTAGATATTTTGAGTTAGTGAAACTAGGTTTTTATTTGCGTATATGAGTCATGTGGTAATGAATATTATTATTATTCTATGCTAGGCAGAATCTTCATCTAGTATCTCATCTTAAAATTTTCAGCATAATCATTTTATATGTTATTTTAGTTTTGATAAATTTGTTTTAATTTTTAGGAACTTGATGCTTGACTTATATTTCTTTAACATTAATTTTGTAATAAAGCACTTTAAATAGTACTTTATCACACGAGCTATAGATTTACTATAATATTAGGCTGAATTAAATTTTTCTTAGTAATTTCCCCCCCCCTTTTTTCTGTTAAGTGTTTCAAATTAAGATTATTTTGTTATTTTTACTTTTTTTCTCTTGAGTCAAATTATAGTCTTTAATATATTCATTTTAGTCTTTTTGTTTAACCTTGATGCTGCATCAAAATCCATATCAGAATCATACTAATTTTTACTGCCTGCATTAAAAACTTAGAAGGTGGAATAGTAGAAACTTTGTCTAAAGAATTTTTCAGAAACTGATTTTTATTATCTTTAAGTATTTATTAAATATTTAGTGCATTTATCTTTTTGTTTGCATTTCCTCTAATTAAGGCTTACTCTTTTCTTAAATTTTCCATCATACCATCTTATTCTGTATCTAAATCAATAGTTAAATCCAAGTTAATAGCTGGAGATTTTTTAGAAATTAGTTCATCGCATTTCTCATTCTTAAAAACACATTTAAATTAGGTTTCCCTTATAAATAAGCCTTAGCCTAGTAACCCTTTTGCTATAATTCCTAGTTTTGTTTAAATCCTAACTTTTCTATTACTCACAATAAATTCTACCAAATTTTAAATCCAAAAATTTAAAGTTTTTACTAAGATTGTATATTCTTTTAAACTAAAGCTCTAATCTTATTTTTCAAGGAAAAATATAATATAAATGCTAGCCAGAAGCTTATGGAAGGCGACCCTTAGAAGATTTTCAGAAGAAAGCCATAAGAGCGGGCCAGGATTTGTTTATATTGACACAACAAATGTATTCAATCCAATTGGGTTCATAGATGAAATAGTCAACAAAAGCAAAGTCTTACTCTTCATGAAAGGTACTCCAGAATCTCCTCAGTGTGGGTTTAGTAACTACGCAGTTCAAGCATTGAATTACTATAACGTTAAAAACTATAGCTATGTGAACATATTAGAAAATCCAACAATCCG
This sequence comes from Stentor coeruleus, assembly GCA_001970955.1. Lineage (NCBI taxonomy): Eukaryota > Ciliophora > Heterotrichea > Heterotrichida > Stentoridae > Stentor > Stentor coeruleus. The sequence continues at coordinate 20,347 of MPUH01001165.1, forward strand.
TGAAGAAGTCAAAAAATATTCAGATTGGCCAACATATCCTCAATTGTATCTGAACAAAGAGTTTATTGGAGGCTGCGATATTTTGTCGGACATGCACAAAAACGGTACCTTAAAGGATTTATTTGAAAAGCATGGAGTAGTTAGTAAAGATTAAGAATATATGAAAAATACTGAACTCAGCTGGCCTTTCCTTAGATTGTCTTGCAGATGAATGTAAGCTTCATTATTATATAAGAATTACTGATAAAATTATATTGATCCTTTAAAATCTTTGAGGCCGATCTTTTGACTGCATAATACTGAAGCGGGACAACTTCGTAAGCATAATTTATGTGGCTGGACTATCCAGAAATTATCAACAATGTTTTGCATTTGTATCTCTCACGACCAGACTCTACTTTGTATGTTATTCACCTCAATTGCAGGAGAGAAATATTAGAAAATCTAATGCCTAACAAAATCATATCAAGTACTTTACAAAAAGTGCAATTGTTTACTAAGAAAATGGGTATTGATAGAAGGATATTTAAAAAAATTATAGAAATGAATCTGATGATAAAACTGTCATTCGGATAATTGCAGAGATCAGAAATCTGATACACTTTTGTATAAGGGCACTTGGTGATATTATTATATCTAAATTGAAAAACCTTGGAATTTATAATTTAGTAGCATTGAGATTTTATATTTAGCAGATAATTTCTCACATGACCCTTGGCTATAATATTAGAAGATTGCATTGCTGATAAATAACAAGGTTTATCAAAATCTTTAAATCTTATAAAAGTAGAGGAATTTTGAGGGTCTCTGCTTAGATGTTCTAGTTTTAAATATAAAGAAAACCCAAATTTCTAACGAAAGGTGCATTAATGATATGTGAAAGCATATAAGAATAAGATCTGATGAAAAAATGCTTGCTTTATCAAAATCCGCATATAACTTACATGATGAAAATCAAAAACTTTGAACCTTACATTGGAAAATTTGACGAGTAAACTCCTATAGCTCATAGTTTCTATCAAGCACCCTGCAGAGGCCAGCTTTATAAATTGGAACTAGTAAAAATCCCTAAGTTTGATTAGATGCTTAATTTCACTTTATCTTATTGAGTTTGCTCAAAAAGTGATTATTCACTTTAATTTATACTTCACTAAGAAAAGTCCTCCAAACCTGTGAAGTTTACATGGAAATAATACAACTTTTAGAAATTAAAATATAAAAAAAGTGCTGTGTATTATAAATGCTATGCTATATATATTTTATTCTAAAAGAAAATTAAATAAAGCTGCTGAATGAAATACCTGCATACTATAAATCTTAAATAATTATAAATTAAGTAAGCTGAAAAAATCTAAAAGTGAAAGTTTTATTTATATAGTAATGGAATTATATTTCACAAATAAATCTATTAAATATAAGTTTTAATAATATTTATTTGGCTATGTAAAATATTATGATAGAAATTTAGACTAATCTGATTTGAAGGAATATAATTATAAAAATAATGTCTGACAACGATAAGAGAATCTTAGAAGGACTGAATCCATTCGGCAAAGGGTCAGAATTTAAGCCAGAGGAGAAGAAGAGTAAACTGCTAGAAGATGCATTTATTCCATATGGTGTACCTTATCCTGGAAGAGCATTTCAGTCAAGCAATCCATATTCTCGACCTTTTGGAGGAATGTCAGGCAATATGGTCGGTCCTGATAATCCTATTTTTGGCAATCAGCAACCTCCGAGAATTCCAGGATTAAGATACGATCCTCCTGGCCCTTTCTTTATGCCTCCTGATCCTGATCACTTTGCCCCACCAGGCCCACAAGGACCAGATTTCAGAAATTTCTTTGATCCAAGGGGCCCATTCTAACTAAAACTTTATTTTTTATATCGTTGATTTGATTTATTTTTATATATAAATAGTTCTAATTAGATAGTAATTTGTATAATATAAAGATGGAAATGCTTTAAGTTTGAGGAAGACTAATAATATAAGGATTAGATT
>MPUH01001166.1:0-22333 GCA_001970955.1 Stentor coeruleus
ATACTATATTGGCTTATTTCATCCAAAAAACACTTTTATTCAATTCAGGATTATAATTTAATATATTAAGTTTTTAAGTCAAATTTATAAAAGTAAGGTATTTATATTATAGATTAATTTGAGTTTATATAGCATTTAGGTTTTATATGATAAAATATCTGATATACTTATGGAGATTATTTTATAATAATTATTTAATATTATAAAGTATCCTACAAAAGCATAAAGCTATGCAGATTTATCAGTTTGGTCAAGGTCTACAGTAACACTTGAAATTAATAATTATATCAGTTTCATTTCTTCTAATTCATATAGTCATTTATTTCTACACAAAGCAAAACTTGCCTCAATCATTTTGACGCTAAAGAAAAGAAACAGTAAAGACCTCCTGAACCAAATAAAGAGTCACATAACCAGCGACAACGAGTGATTTAATATACCGAATCTGCCTAAAGAAAGAGATCGTAGGACAAACAAGCCTCGATCGGACAAGGATTAAATCATGCCACTTTAAACTTCTACACAAAATATAAGTCAAATAGTATTTTAATAATACCACAACTTATCCTAATATTTAAATAACTCCATTAAATTTTCTTAAAGGTTTTTTTATATTAATTGCTTGAATGAATCAATTCATATAATAATTGTGATTATATAATACAAAATCCTATATGCTTATATATCAAACATACTAAATAATTATTTTATCATATATATTTTTTTAAATATCCTATCCTATCATAATTACCAATTACTAAATTATATATCAAAAATCAGCCCACATTATTATCCACTACATAAATAATTATAACACACACATATTTTCCTTTATAGAATTTCTCAGGACAAATAATCTTTACAACTTTTATTCCATAAAAGCATAGTTATTATGATCTTAACACAAAAATTATTGCAACTTTTTTACATATCATGTATAGAATACCAACAATATATTTCCTAAATATCTCATGGTATATTATACATAAATTCTTATAAACCTAGAAACATACAATTTCCTTCATAATAATCATTACAAACACTAAACTAATCAAACCTAAAATTTCCCCAAAAAATCTCTACTACCTATCTATACCTCTAACTAAAAAATACCCCAACCTCACAAACTCCCTCTTCTAAAACCTCGCTTTCCTATCCAAAAAATCCCTTTCTCACACAAACATCCCATTCTTATATAAAAAACCAATTTTTCCATATAACTACACACAAATCCTACATGAATTTCCCCCTAAAGCTACCAATCTATCAAATCTATATAAAAAAAGTCTAAAAACCCTTTGAAGTCTAACTGCTATTTAAAGCTTAACGTTTTTAGGGAGCACGTCTGGGGTGAATTTGGTAGCCTTAGCCATGTTGCCTTTGATTTTCATTTTCCCTTGCATAAAAGCAACCTGAGGGTTCAAAGTTCCATTAGAAACGGCAATCAAATCGTCGTCAGTCAAAGTGAATGTAGCATCAGCAGTTCCTTGTTTTCCTTTAGCAATTGCCCCATTACCATTTTTCAAGTCTACGGTGAACCATGCTGGCTCAGCGCCTGGTGCTGAGAGAATTTCAAAATGGAAAACAGCTCCGATTTTAGCGACAAGGTCTTTTCCTACTGCTGCTAAGTGAGGAGTCATCGACTCGAAAAGCTTTTCTGATTTAAGTGCCATTTATCACCATTACTTTTACCTTATACTTGAGATTATTATATCCCTGTCCTATATATAAGTACTTTTTATTATTGTATAAGGGTTAAACGAAGGGTTTGTTGTAAAATTTGTTTTCGGTAAACGATTTTTATATGAAAGTTCCCCTTTTTATGTTTGGTTTATGTGATCAAAGTAGGTAAAGGGTGTGTGAGTTGATAAAATTTTGGAGTGGAGAAATTTGATGTTTTGAAAAGATGGGATATGAGATTTGGATGAAGAAAATTTTTGATGATGGGATTTTTTTTTTGATGGGTGGGTTAAGATTGTGTTTCTTTTTTTTGGCGAAAGGTGAAGTTGATTTTAGATATTAGCAAATAATAGATAGGAATTTTTATTGTGATTTGGTATGATATGGAGAAGATAGGGAGGTTGGGAGAATGAGTTTTTTTTGTGGAGAGTTGTTTAGGGAAGAAAAATTGTTTTGGTTATTTATATGAAGAATTATTCATTTTTATGGGTGTGTTTTAGAAAGGTTTTATGATGTTTTTTAAGTATTAATGTTGGAGTTTTGATTTGTTTGTGTAATGTTTATATTTTTTTGTTTTATTTGTAAGTAGTGAGAAATATTTTTTTTTGTAAAAATATTGTAGTTTAGTAAAATGTTATAAAAATCGTCACAAATTAATTTCACTAGGCTTGAGGATAAAGCAATTTTTTATATTTTAAATAAACTATAAGACAATACTATCTACGTTTTACTTATTGTATTTTCTAAAATAATGTCTTATATTTCATTCGATTTTTTAGTAAAATTTATCCAGAACCATTTTTTATAAAACCCTAAGGATTAAACTTGAAACATACTAAAAAACCTAAACATATAAAAAATACATCCTATAACATAAACCCAAAAAGCTCTCAATCCATCCAAAAAAAACCTCATAATTTCCACAGCAATCCCATAACCTAAAATATAACTTCAACCATAATTTCTCTATCAAAAATCCTAAAAATCCTCATTATCCTCACAATTCCAAAACCGAAAACTATTAACAAAATAAAATATGAATTTTGCTATATATCAAAGCTACGTAAGAAAGCCATCAAGATTCTTCGCCCCATCCATTCCCCAAAGAAAACTCTTAAAAACCAATACTCTAATATCACAAAAAAACACACAGCGTCAATCAAATATAGACAAGTCTTACAAATTTCTCTTCCCTAGTACTCCTTTAGGTAATTTACAAGATCAAATATCTGAGAAGCCAAAAGTTGACATAAAACCAAAAACCCCATCAGTGTTATTAAAAAAAGTGGAGATTGTTTTCGGAAATCGTATTTCGGTAAAAAGAGTTGGAAGGAAAATAGAAACATCTGGGGAAGAAATCACAATGGCAAAAAGGCCTAATAGTTCTAGAGGAATAACAACTGGACGTAAAAGTTTCCAGAGGACAACTTTTTATCCTCGAAATACGTTATAATTAATAAAACCTAGTGGTTTTTATATAAAAATAAGATAAATATTACTTTCTAATAGTTTATTTTTTATTAGGATGCTATAAGTAAATCTCTCAAAATGAGTTCAAAAATCTTAAGTATTATTAATTGCATCTATTTTTTCAAGTTCATTTGGTTCATTGACCAAAGATAAAATATCACAATTTATCAAGCCATTTGCTGAGTAAGTGGTACAGCGTCTATTTCTTATAATAATAATAGTTGTGCATTGAATAAACAAATGCCTCATTCTTTTGACTTTAAATCCAATTGTATTTATTGGAAAACAACTTGAAATCCTACTTTTATACAAAAAAAAATCACTTGGTCGTATTTTACCCCATTTGTAATTAGAAAAAAATCTTTCAAGTTTTTGGATGTTGTCTATACGGCAATTAAAACACTCAAACAACGGGTTGATTGGAAAAATGTATTTTTTGGTTTCGAATTTTAGTATTTGATAGTTAAACGATTTGGTCAAAGCTCCAAATATAAGTTTTTTAGCATATTTGTGCATGTCTATTAAACTTTTTGCAAGTTTTGAGGAAAAGTAAAGGTTTATTAAAATGTTGAGAAATGATGCTGAAGAAAGAGTTATGATGACACCATAGAATATTTTTAAGTAGCTTTTACTAATGAATTTACTTTCTTTGCTTGTATAATCTTTTAGATTAGATGTATTTATGCACATTATTAAGATGTGAGTAATATCATTATATGGTGTTATAAGTTTTCTATAGCAGAAATATGCGATTTTATTTATTGTAGAAAATTCAAAGGAGTTATAGTCATAAAAATTTACCCCTGTGATATTATCCCAGAGACTTTTAGAAAAACCTGTAATATCTTCTTGGAAAATACGAGTTTCAAGTTTGTAGTTCCATGGATTTACAATCATGGCTCCTTTAATTGTAGATAAAATGGTTATAAGTCCTAATAGTTCTGTTTTTGTGTTGACTAATTGCTTCATGTGATCACAGGTTATATCAACTGCTGCTACAGCATATATTTTATTATTCCTTTCAATTGTTTTTGAAGATGTGATTACATAACGATTTGTAATAGCATCAATATATGGTTCAGTAAGAATATATTTCCCTTGATTCATAAAAGCTTGATAATACCATTCTCTTACAGTATGTGTATATCCTAAAGGCATAACTACACCTGGGTATATAAATAATATTTCATCAACTTCAAAGCCGAAATACATCCATGTAATCGATTCATGCATTATATTCGGAAATATCAAGTTCATAGCTTTTGACGAATTTACAACTTCTAATCCTTGCTCACTAAGTTTAGGGTAATATTTCGAATAGAAAACCCCAAAATCTTCATAGATTTTATTTTCATTTTTGATAGTATTAGAAAATACAGCTTCACTATTTGATGATATCAGATATGCAGAATTTATTTTTTGAAGCAAATTCGACATAATTTCTGTAGTTTTCAAATATTTTTTAAGTTCAATTGTAAGAGCATAAGAGTTTAATGATAAAAGCTTTAAAATAATACCTTTTGCTTGATCGTTTTCAATATTAGAATTGTTTTGAGCTAAGAAAGTGTCGATCCAATCTAATAGTCCTTTTGTTTCAAATATTAAAGAAGGTACACAGATAAAGACCAAGAATAGTATCAGGATTAAAACTTGGATTCGGATGCTAAGAGCTTTCATTAGAAAGAATAATATTAAAATTTATCAGTATCAATTGCTTAATTTTTTGTATAAATAATATTAGTTTAAGCAAAACAATTAAAAATCGACATATAGGCCAAGGCAAGGGATTACTAAATTGTACTATTTTTGCATAGTCTACTTATACTATAAACCAAATCCATATTCATCACAAACTGTTTATACACAATTACATTAAAAGACAAGAAAAGATCCCTAACCAAGTCACATTCTTGAATTGAGGTCTTAAGTTAATTTTTTTTACTATTACCGAAGTAAAAGTGATTCGCTAAAAGCTATCTAATCTTATCCAAGAACAATATAAACCTAACCATCTATAAAATTGATTTATAGACCTTGGCAACTAGTAACTCTACTTAGAGACTAGGAAAAATTAAATTAAATCAATTCAAATGTGAATGAAATTCTTTAAAGGGAAAAAAAAACACCCTGAGCTAATGGCAAAAATTGTGAAAAACTGAAAACTATTCAAAAATCAATCAAAAATAATGGAAATAATTTACAAATTGTTGACAATATCAATCAGATGACAACATAATAATAGTTTGAATCAATGTTTCCTAATAGAATAAAAAAATAAACTACTTCCCATGAATGATTTTATATCTGTGATTAATTGCTAATTAATATTTTAAAGATTTGAAGCTTCCTTTAGAATTTTTGCTTTTAAGGCTTCTTTCAGTGCTCGCTTTTTTATTCCCCAAGCTTTTTTCCAGCTCAAGTCTTTCATCAAGAAGTTTTTTAAATATTTCTATAATTTCGCCCATATCTTCACCTTGCTCAAGCAACCGTTCAATACGACATATATTCGTCCCAATCGATCTATGTCCAACAAATTCACTTAAATCCTTCATATCCATGTTTAATATATCCATACAATCTGAATACAGTTCATGTTCAACATTTTGTCCAGCTTTCGATTTCAATAACTCAACTGAATCACTCAATTCTTTAAATATCCTCCTTGTGATATTACATAAAGCATGGAACTGTGCTTCAGTTTTTTTTAAAGCTCCCTGAAGCTTATCATTTCTTTTAACTTCCTTCTCTAGATTAGAAAAAGCATCAATCGACATATTCTGCTTATCATTCTGCAAAGCTTCCAACTCAATTTCTGTCGTCTCCAGTTTAGCTTTCATAGTTTTTATCTGCATATCCTTCCTTTCTACATCAGCTTTAAGCCTTTTCATCTTTTCTTTAAGTTTCTCACATTCATCTGAATTCATTCTTGCGCTTTCAATACTAGAGTTTTCAATCCTATTTTTAAATTCCTTAATCAAACTTTCCTTCCTCGCTACATCATTCCTTAAAGCCTTATTTTTTTCAATCAACTGAGTATTTTCATCATTTAACTTCCTTTCATTTTCTTTTAATCCTTCAATAACCCCTTTCATTTCATAAATAGATTTTTCTTTTCTACTAATATCAATACGAAGTTTTTTAACTTTCTCACTTGAGTCTTTTATCTGTTCAAGTTCTTCTTGAATTGCATTATTTTCATAATCTTGTTGNTCACTTGAGTCTTTTATCTGTTCAAGTTCTTCTTGAATTGCATTATTTTCATAATCTTGTTGATCCTTTTGTGCTTTAAGATTATCAAGGATTTCTTTTTTCCTTGAAAGTTCATCATTAAGTTTTTTAACTGTGATTTCAAAATCACGATTTTGGTTTATAATTTGACTCCATTCTTCAGGTGAATGCCATTTTTCTCTTAGTCTAGCAACTTCTTCAGCAAGTTTTTGCATGTCGTTTCTATGTCGTTTTTCTATATCAGAGATTTCTTTTTTACTATTTGTTTCTAGAGTTGGTTTACTTTCTAATTCATTGTTTAAGTGTTCGAGTTCTTCTTTGCTTACTGATAATTGGCATTCTAAATTACGAACTTGGGCTTTGAGTTTGTAGACTTGGTTTTGTAATGATATGAAATCTTCTTCTTTTTGAGGGTTTTCAGGCTTTTTAGGTTTTTTGTCAAGTTTTTTCGGTTTTACGGACTTGAGTTCGGACTTTAGGGATTTTATTATTGAGTCTTTTTTAGCGATTTGGAGCATGTAATCAACGGATTCAGCTGCTTTTTTAGGGTTTTTACGCTGACGGAGGTCGTTGTAGTATTGGTCTTTAAGACTGGATATCTGCCCTTCGTATTGCTCAATAGCTTTTTCAAACTCTTCAAAAGATAGACGGGTTTCTTCTCTTAAAGCTTCAAGTTTGTCGCAGTGACCATTTGTTTCTATAGTCCTCAGTTCTTCAAGGTCCTGAATTTTTAGCTCGAATTCTTTAAGTTTGAGTTTTAATGCAGTGTTGATTTTCTCTGAGTCTTCAAGTCGGATTGACGTACTTTCGAAATCTTTTTCTAAACTCTTTAAATGCACATGTAAAGCATCATTTTCAGTCTGTAGCCTAGCATTTCCATTCATTAATTCTTTAATTTTATCTTTAAGTTCCCCTGTAATACTAGCCGATCCTTGTAACTTACCTGTAAGTTTAATCACTTCACTTTTAGAATCCTGTTGTAATGCAACCAAATCTCTTTCAAGTCTTCTCATATTCTCAGTAGTCTCTTTAAGCGCTTGAGTAACTTCAGCACATCTATCAATAAGCTCTTCTTTTTCATTCATAGCTTTACCTAAACTCTGTTCATACTTAGCCACTTCTAGTTCTAAATTAACAATTTTTTCTTGTAATTCCAAATGAAGCTGATTAACTTTCTGTTCAGCAGAACTTTCAGTCAACACAAGATTCCTAAGCTTATTCTCAGCATCAATCCTTTTACGCATTTCCTCATCAAGCATAGTAATTTTCTCTCTAAGTAACACTTGCAAACTTGCTATTTGAATCCCAGGGTCTTTTTTTAATGTCCCAGTCATGTTCCCTTTAAACTCCTCAGCTTTCTCAGCATAAATTGTATTTTCTTCAATTTCAGCAATTTTAGCTACAAGTTGACTTCTTTCTTCGATATGAGCTTTTTTTGATTCATAAAGTTCTTTTGTTATTTTTTCATTAACATCTTGAAGCTCTTGCATTTCTTCTAATAATTTTTCTAATTCAGCAGGATTAGTTTTAGGCTCTTCAATTGGAATTGTATTTTTTTCTTCCCTTAAAATTTTTATTTGACTTTGTAATTCTAATATAGTCCTTTCTCTTGATGTTAAAATCTCCACTTGTTCAGCTTGCCAATCTTGCATTTCTTCATGTAATTTTTCTACTCTTTGTAATGCTTGATCTTTTAATAATGTAGTTTCTTTTATTTCTTGACATAAAGATTCAATTCCTCTTTGGAGCTCTTCTTTTTCCCCTTCAAGTTTGGAAACTTTGCTTTTAGTTTGAGATAAGGCGTATTGAAGGTTTCTAGATTCAGTTATAAGGCTTTCAACTTTTTCTTGAAGTGAAGAAAACTCTTGGGTTAGTTTTTGGTTTTCAGATAACAAGATTTGGATTTCTTTAGATTTTTGTGATGTCTGGCGAGTAACTTCATCTTCAACTGTTCTTTTTAATGACTCAGTTTTTTGTTTTATATCGCCGCCAACTAAAGATTCGCAGTCTGCTTTGATTATCATACACAATTGTTGTAATACATTTATACTTTCTATTGATTCTTTAGCTGTTTTTACTAACTCTATAGACACCGCTTTCAATGAAGCTACAGAATTGAAATTCCCACTAACATCTCCAAGTTTTGCTGAGGTTTCTGATATTGCTTTAAACATATCATAAGTAATCCCAAGCTGTGATTCAAGTAGTTCTACATACCATAATTTCCTATCTTCATCCCTACTAGGTCTAAAAGCAATACTTTTAGGGTTTTTTTCTTCTCCACTGGTAATTTTGCATAAATATCTAATGACAAGTCTTTGAGATTTTTCTACACTGTCTGTGCTAATTTCATTATCAGGATAAGCTAATTGGTCAACTAAATATAAAAGTCCATCCATAAGTAATTCCCAATCATCAGTTGTTTTTGTTTGTTCATCTTTCCATTTTATAGACAAAGGCAAGTAATTAGCCCATGAGTATAATTCAGATTCTCTTATATCGTTTAAGTCAATTTCTAAATCTCTGACTCTTTTAGCTAAATAAACTTCAGAAGAACTACCTGGTTCTGAACTGCTTTCTTGAGATCCTCGTCTTTTACCTGATTTAAGCTCTTTTTCTAAACTTTTGATTTTTTCTTCCTTTTTTGATAATGTGTCTCTTAGCTGAAGCTCAAATTTCCCAGCTTGTTTTAGTTTTTTCACCGCTTCAGACTCTGAAATTTTCGCTGTTAGTAAAGCTTTCACAAGTTTCCCTGGGAGTTTTTTCTTGTTTTTAACTTTTTTCATTGAAGTTTTTTCTTCTGTAAACGCCAAAAACTGCATCGACATTATCAGTTGCTTTTTTTCTTCTAATTCTTCTTTAAGCTTAAAATTACTTGACATTAAAACATCGTTTTTCGACCTAGCCTGCATAAGTTCATTTTGTAGTTTTTTTTGTTCTTTTATCATTTCTGTATTCTGTTCAACTGACATTTCTGCTTGTAACACCCTAAGTCCTTCTTCAGCTAATGCCGCAGCTTTAAGTGCTTCCTGTTCTTTTGTCTTTAAAACATTTATTTTCGCGTTTATTTTCGTTATAAGCTGGTTTTCACTAGAATATCTTACAGCTTCAGGGGTGTCGATTTTATCAAAAAGTGTTGAAATTTCATTGTTTAATATTTTGTTACTAGCCTCAAGGTTTTTTACTATAGCTTTCAAATTATTGTTTTCTTCTTCTATTTTAAGTGCTTTAACTTGTTCTTCTTTTAATGATGAAGAAAGACGGGCAAGTTCCTCTTCAGGTGATGGGGCAGCTTTTATGATAATTTCGCTTTTGAATTTCTTATGGTCGATAATATCATTTTGCAAACTGATAATTTCTCTGTTTTTCTGAGATACGAGGTTTTCTAATTGATAAGCTTTTTCTGTAGTTTCTTTTAAACTTGATATAAGTTTTTCATTTTCAGTTTCAAGTTCATGAACCCTATGCGTACTAATTTCATATAAATCTTCTTTTTTCATACTTGGGGAACTTAGTTGACTTTCAGCAAGTTTTTTTGATAAACATTTATTTTCTTCTTCTAAATTAGACATTTTATTTAATATGTCGCTATAGTTTATTTGAGATAACTTAAGGGCTAATGATTCAATATGTTCAGTTTGGGTTTGAACTTTTGCTTTAAGACTAGTTATTAGACTATCTTTGTCTTTTAATATTTTATCATGATCTTCTTTTATTTTATTATGTCTGTTACTCATTTCTAATACATATTCTTCCCTTTCTCTTAGTTTTATGTTTTCTTGTTCATATTTTTGTAAGGCTTCTGATAAGTTTTTTATATGGTCGTAGTTTTTTAATTGGTCATTTTTTGCAGTTGAAGATTCTTGAGGAGTTGTTGATTGGGTAAAGTTTTTCCCTTTAATACCGGATAAAGCTTGGTCTTTTTCGAAATTAGACATTTTTAAGTCTTCGATTCTTTTTTGGTATTCTTGTAAAGACCTTTCTGTGTTGTTTAGTAAAACTTTTGTGTCGTTTAATTGATGCTGCGTTAAAGTCAAAGCGTTTGTGAGCTCTTCGTTTTTTTCTTCTAAATCTTCTATAAGGGAGTCTTTTATTTGTAGGATTTCTAGAACTTTTTCGTTTTTCCTTTCTTGTCTGTCACGCTCTTGCTTTAAAGTTAGTTCGATTAAGTTTTCTAGACTTGGGATGCTTTGGTTTAGCATATCTTTAAACTGTTGGTTATAAGAATCAGATTTTTTAAACTCTTCAACTTGAGCTCTAAGTTCAGAATTTTCTTGCTGGACTCGGACAAACTCTTGTTCTATACGAGCTTTTTCATTAAGTTTCGATGTTGCGATGCGGAGTTTCTCAGAAAGTTCTTCGATTTCTTCTTCTAGACGATCGATTCTGCTTTGTGAAGACTGCAGCTGTTCTTCTTTATCTTTAACTAAAGATTGGAAATGTGAACTTTCTGGCTGGAAACCTCGAACGTTTATATAAAACTTTTCAGTAAAAGTTGCAGCGGTCATATGAATAACATCACGGAAATTCCCTTCTTTTGATGTTGTAAACGATACTTTGACTATTGCAGATTCTTTTGGACGTAAAGTAAGCTCATAGATACTTAAAGTGTACTCTCGGCCCATAGTCAGCCCTGGTTTGAGAACAAGTTCAACAAAAGTTAAAGCACAATTGGTTAATGTTATGGATTGCTCGTATTTTTTACCAGGTTCTACATCTTCAAATGCAAGTTCTACAGGGTCACATATGATCCTTCGTTGCGACATGTTTAAATTTATATACTAAGCGGCTTATTTTGTAATGAAAATTTGAGAGTTTTTTTGGAGGATTTTGTTTTTGGAATTGTGGTGTTTGAGGTATAGGAAAGTGTTATGATTTTAAAATATGAAATAATGGGAAGATTTTATAGGGAGTTTAGGTAGAAATTATGTGGTGAAAAGGGATTTGGGTTAAAAAGTTTAGGTATATTATGATAAAATAGTTATGTAGTTAATAAGTAATTATAAGTTTATATGATTTGGTGGTGATTATTTATTATTTTGTATAAAAGATAATTATGATTACAGTAAAACTACATCAAAATACTTTTAATAAATCGCAAAAAATAAGATTTTATAATCCGATATTTTATTCTGGTTTTAAAATATTTTTTAAAACATGTTGATGATTTTAGCATTACCTAATCTTAATAGAATTCATAATTTTCAACTTAAAGATGAGAAATTGAATTCTTAAAGGAGTATTATTATAAACTAAAGGTTTATAAGATGGTTATAAAAAAATGAATGATTCTTATCGACATTGGAGTGAAGATCTGTTTTACTCAACAGAAATTATAGTTGAAAATCGTGTTGAGCCTATTGATAATGAAAATATCCCATCGCCAATGAGACCTGCCAGGACACAATCACGCTGGCTTGAAGTTACTCCAACAAGAAGTCCGTTACAAGCATTACAAGAGACCCCTTTAGGGCTTAGGTACAGCCCCATTTCTAAATAAATGATAACGAGTCGAAAATATAAATTTTATTCTTATTGAAAAGTTTATTTATTATTTATACCTCATCACAAATTTTTGTAATTTTTCTATAAACTTATTTAATCTATACTAATTAATGCCCTTTAAAATTCCAATCAAAACTATCATCGCAACAATACATAAATCAAAACTATCATCGCAACAATAATAAAAAAGCCCAAATAAGTTTTAAAGAATCCATCAAACCCTGTGTACTTTCCTTTAAGTACTAAGAGTATAGCAACATTAACCATATTCCATCCTCCACCTTGATAATTAGCTTGGTTAAGTATATATGCAACATGGCTATGGCAATTGTTTAAGAATAAATCATGTTCTTCATCCTTATATTTATTATCACCTTTGCTTATGAATTCATCCCATTTTTCTTTATTCTCAACTTCTAGTATAGCATATTTTGTTGGGTCACCAAATGCCATATCGTCTATAGTCACATTATAAGATCCAGAAAAATCATGAATTATACCTTCACTTGTGCATATCCCAGTATGTCCGATAAAAGGAAAAAGGGTGGTGATTAGAGGTAGAGGGGTCCAGACTATACAGTATGGGTATCTATTAGAATGAATGTCTAATACACAGTTATCATACTGTTCCATATACGATCTCATAATTATTATATTAATTTATAATAAAATTTGGCAAAATTTTTAAGGTAGAAAGGAAAAGTTTGAGTATTGAAATAGGCTTTTGGAGAGTAGAGTAGAGTTTTTGGCTCTATGTTTAGTTATTAAAGAGAAGTTTTAGGTTGCTTTTTAAATAGGTTTTATTCTTTGATTATTAGATAGATTTAAGATTTATTGAAATTATAGATATTTTGAGTCTGATAGATTTTCTATAGATTTTCCTAATCATATTCATACATCTAAATATTAAACCTAATCAACTATTACCAACACCTTCCATTATTATCTCACAATATTTCACATTATCCAACTTTCGAAATTTATAACTTCACCAAAACCCCCAAAATCTATCCACTAAACTTTTAAGATAAAACCAATTATTAAAATGGAATTAATGTATCAAAAACCTATCAACATCAAAAACCCACATAATAAACCCCAAGTTCCTTTCTCAAGCAATCTCCACAAATCCTATCAACACCCAATCTTATCCCAAATCTTTCAAAACCTATAAACTCAAACCACACAATCTAATCTACAATAAAAATCTAAAAATCCAAAACTATCTCTAAATCCCTTACAAGCCTATCTCAAAACTAAAATCCAAAAACCCAATCACATTAACCGAAATCCTAATCCTCTATCTAACCCACCCTCCTAATATTTTCCTCAAATAAATTTTCAACTTTCTTCACTGATTTTTCTTGTAATATTCTGTGGCTCCAAGTAATAAAATGAGTAAAAGGAGGCAATTCGACATAGAGATATCAGGAATAAGCCTAAGCTCAACTAAGACTAGAAATGAGCTTGAAGAGCTTAAATATGAACGAAACCGTGTTAAATCCCCAAAAGTTCCCTCTTCATCATCATCAAGCACAAGCGGTAATCCTATTGAAGACCCTTCAAGCCCAGAGTTAGTCACTTTTCCTCACAAAAGACCAAGAAAAGCTATTATCCCTTTGACAAGTAGTATAGGGACTTTTTCCCCAAGATATATACCAAAAACTGATTCTGAGATTGCGTTTCTGATCAGAACATTGTCAAGGTCATTTATTTTTTCAAGCCTAGAGTATAATGCTTTAACATCAATTATCAACACATTTTATAGCAAAACCTTCCCAGCTGGATCAAATGTGTTGCATAAAGATCAAGAAAGTATTGAACTCTACGTTATCAAGAATGGAAAGGTTAAGATTGATATTGATGAGAATATTTATGAAGAAGTTGGACCTGGGAAAATATTAGGGGAAATATCATTGTTGCATAATAGTCCGCAAATTATTGAAGCTACTGCGGTTGATGAATGTGAATGTTGGGTTCTTGATCGTGATACTTATGTCCACATGGTAAAAAAAAATAATACTGACGGAAGAGCGAAATTCCGTAAGGTGTTCAAGAGGATTTTTGAAAATTTATCAGAAGAGAATATTGATAATCTTATTGATGGGTGCAAATTTGAAGTATATTGCACAGGAGAGGTTATTGTAAAAAAAGGAGCGAATAGCGGCAAACTGTGGGTGTTTTATGAAGGGAAAGTGTCAAGTTTTACAACAGAAAGTTACGATTATATTTGGGAAACTGATGTTAAAGAAAGTATAGTTGCTGAAAGTACCGTGAAAAGTTTGAGCTTGTTGCCAGAAACTGGAAAGCGAATATTAGGAGATGACTTTATAAGTAAATAAATAGGTTAGGAAAAAAGCTTTTTAGTAGCTTTTAAAGCCTATAATGTCATAATAATACGCCTTAAAAATGTGTAATAAATATGTTCCTAAGGTCAATGCGTAGATTTTCTGAACTAGTGCCAAAGGACACAGAAAGCACAGGTTTGAAACTGTTTAAATTGAAGCTTTTTTCCCGACCTGTTGTTTATCGTATGTTAGCAATAGGCAGTGTAGGATTAGCTCTAGGGAGTGCTTTTATTTTAACAAATAAGAAAGGGAAAATTGGAGCTTTAGAAAACTCAGGGGGACATAAATATTACCAGCCTTCTGAGATATTGGAAACAGGGGTTAAAATTGACACAGAAAAATTTTATTTGATTGGGATTGTTAAACCTGGATCAGTGCAGATTCAGCCTAATACTTTGAAGCACACTTTTGTGATTACAGATTTTATTCATGAGATTAGAGTTCATTATGATGGAGTTATGCCGAATACTTTGAGAGAAGGAGAGACTTCAAGGGTGTCTGGGGAGTTTGTTAATGATTATAACCCTGTGGATTTTATTGCCAGCTTTGTTGAGTCGGGGCATGATAGTGAAAGAGTGAAGACAACTTATCAGCTAAGATCAAGGGATATTACCCAAAAAGCTAGACCTATTTAGAGTATATTATAATAAGGATAAGGATATGTTGGATTGGGGAAAGGCAAGATTTGTGTGATGGTTTTAGAAGGATTTTATTGAAGTTTTATATATAAGCGATTAGTTTTAGTTGAAATTGTATTTGAAATAATTGATTCAAATATAAAAAATATTAGGGGATTTACAATATTAAACCTATAATGTCTATTGCCTAATAATGGAGGAGGACATTCTTTCGGAAATTGACCCTAAAACATTTTATGCAGGGAGTATAGCCAATGATAACCTCAAAACCATAAACAGCCTAGACTTCTCTGAAGATGGTTCAACATTAGCTACAGCTTCAGATGATGACGTAATCCACTTTTATAATGTGTCAAGTGCAACCAAAGAAAGATCATTTTATGAGCGGGCATATGGGGTTTCTAACATAAAATTCACTCCAAAAAAAAACATAATCTACTCTAACACAAAAGGTCAAATTGGTATTATTCGAGAACTTAATGCTGATCGGTCATTAACATCATCTTTTCAACTTCATTTAAAGCCAATAACTTCAATTGACATAAGCCTTTACAACACATTTGTATCAGCAGGTCGCGATAACATAATAAACATTTGGGATCTTAATAGCAACACACTTATAAACTCTTTAAAAATTCCAGATTCAGTAGGTGACCCAATAGTAAAATATGATCCTTCATGTACTGTAGTTTTTGTTGCTCATCCTTATGTAAGTTATCCAAATAGAAACTGTCTTAAACTTTTTGATGTTAAAATGCTTAAAGAACCTTTTGCAACCTGGGATATAAATACTCCTCAAATTACAAATATTGATGTAAGTGATGATGGGAGAATTATGTCTTTATCAACAGATGCTTCATATTTAAAAATTATAGACGCTCTTGGTGGAAGTGGTATTCAAGAAATCAGAAGCTATGATAATTCATGTAAAATATCAACTGCATCTTTATCTCCTGATGGGAAATATGTAGCTATAGGAAGTGAAATACATAGTTCATTGAAAATATTTGATGCTGAAAGTGGGTTTTGTGTCAATGAACTTATTGGACACCCAAGGATTCCTTGTAAATCAATATGGTCTAGAGAATATGGGCTTTTAGTCTCAGCATGCTATAATGTTATATTTTGGTTAGCAGTATAAATAATGTAAATATCAACTATGATAATTTTTTTGCATATGAAGTTTAGGATTTTTATTTATGATTGTTAATAGTATGCAAGGATATTATGAATATTTTAAAAAATATGAGTTAATAGTGGAAGTTGTATGAAGGATGGTGAGATGAGGTTATAAGGAAGATATGGATTATTTATTGAGAAAAGATAAGTTTAATGAGGTTGTTAAGTGATATATTTGGAATATTTTGTAGAAATGATACGAATCGGGAATTTAAGGTTTTGGTTTAGTGGAGGTTTTTATTGTAAAATATTCTATTGTAATGATTATGTGGTAGTTAAAAATAAGTTTTGATATGCAGTTATTTTTTTAATCAAAATTAGCAAAAGTTCATTTTAGCCGATATGTTTTAAAGGAATTTGAAATATATTTTGATTTTGAAATTGATATTTAAGATCATAATTATAGTAAACTGGAATAATAAAAAAAGCAAGTTTAAAATATATAAATTATATACTCTAAAATAATTTGTATGAACATATAAAAAATTTTTACAAACAGACTTCGTAGCTTATAAACAATTCTGATAATGTAGCTTGCAGTTTATAGTTAGCATGATAATAAAACTAAATATATGGAGAATTTAAGTGACGATAAAGCAGAGCTCTCACTTGGGTTTATTTTAGAAACAATACTTCTTGGAGAATACTGCCTCCTTACTTCTTATCTAATATACTATACTTATCAGCTTATAAAGCAAAAGCATCTATCATGTAGGTCGTTAGTACTAAATCTTTCTTTACTATTATCGTCAACAATTCGAATTGTGCTTTT
The DNA here is from genome assembly GCA_001970955.1 of Stentor coeruleus. NCBI lineage: Eukaryota > Ciliophora > Heterotrichea > Heterotrichida > Stentoridae > Stentor > Stentor coeruleus. Next base: position 16,821 of record MPUH01001166.1, read on the forward strand.
TTTGCCTCCTCAAATTAAAACTACCAATCTTGTCCTTGTTGTTGATATGTTTTCAGCGTCAGTTTGTTACTTTACATCGGTATGTGCTCTTATATCTCAATGGTATGATGTTTACATTTTAGCTAGATGGACAGGAAAATTAGACCAAAAATATATGATGATTAAGAGATTTACACTTTTAAATGTTATGTTTAATGTTTTTATCTGGACTATGTTTATTGGGATGATACTTTGTGCTGAGTATTTTGATAGAGAAAGGCTTATCACGTATTTTTTAATTAGATTTTTGCTCATTTATGATTTAATGCTATCGACTGTATTAGTTTTGTTGGTTTGGTCAATTGGCTGGGTGCTGAAAAATGAACTTATGAGGTTGGTTGATGGGAAAAGGACAAGATTTACTAATCTTATTGTTTTAGTTGCAATTTTTACTTTATTTAAATTTTTTGCTGCAATTATTTTGTTTGTTAGTTTGTGCTTTTATGATACAATGCAAAACCGAAATGGCTGGTCAGTATATTATTTTATAGAATTCAATATATGCGAAATTTTCAGCATTCTAATCATCCATCAAACCGAAAAGATAACAAGTGAAATTTTCAAAGTTTCAATCGCAACCTCTTACAAATTCTCAAGCTTTGCTGCTTCTTCTCGAACAATAAGCACCGATATTTATAACACGCTTTTTCTTAAATAACTATATCAACTTATAATCCTCACAAATTATCTAAAATCATAATAATTTTTTCTTAATAAAATATAATTTCATTTGATTATATAATAAAATGGTATTACCTATTTAGATAAGGTTTCTTGTAATCCACAACAAACAAGGTAAAATTCGATTATCTCGCTGGTACACAACAATTCCTTATGAAGAAAAATGCCAATTAGAAAGAGATATTCATAGATTAGAAATAAATCGCGATCCGAAGTACACGAATTTTTTAGAGTTCAAGAATTTCAAAGTTGTCTATAGAAGATATGCTGGACTATTTTTCTCTGTGGGAATAGATTATGATGGGAATGTTCTTAGTGTACTTGAGATAATACATCTGTTTGTTGAAGTCATGGACCAATATTTCGGTAGTGTTTGCGAGCTTGATTTAGTCTTCAACTTCCATAAAGTATATGGAATACTAGATGAGATTCTTATAGGAGGGGAAATTACAGAGACTTCTAAGCCTTTAATACTGCAAAGTTTGAGAGCTGGAGAAAAGTAAGAAATATTTAGGCGGAATTAATTTAGATAAAAATAGATATAGAAAATATTAGCTTAGTAACTATTAGAATATTTTCTTAAGAAGATCAGAATAGCCAAAAAATTAATCCAGAAAGGTAGAAGGATGATAAAAAATGTGCCTAGAATATGCTTGTATTTTAGAGCCTTAAAATTTTCTTGACAAAATTTTATATCTGGATTAGTTTCATAAAGTTCATTTATATTTATTGTATATTCGATTTGAGGTACACTAAAAGTATCTCTTACTGAAACATGAATAAGTTGAGTTTCCCAATCGATTTCTATAGTGCCGAAGTTTTTATAAAGAAATTTTTTCCCGATGTTAAAGTTAAAAGGTTGCCAGAGGTTTACAAAATACCAGCCTATCATGTTGAAAGTTGTAAATACTGAATGTGTTAAACCACTAGAGGTTATCTCATAAACAATATGTTTTGAGCAAGGTATTCTTAGCAGTTCCCCATAATGTACATCTCCAGTCAAAAGTAGTACTCCTGGGTACTTGTCTAACAATCCCCATAGCCTTAAACGTGATTTTTCATGCCATTTCTCCGCTGGACTATTTCTATCAAAAGTATTAACCTGCAAGCCATTACCTATAATTTTCACCCTCTCTCCTGTTTGAAGTTCTTTTTCTAACCAAACCCATTGTTCTTCACCTAATGAATCCCCTTCTTTATCTAATTTGCTATCTCTAAACCACCTTATATCAAGAAGTATCAGCTTTAAATCTTCAAAAGTAAAACTATGATAAACACCTCCATGATCTCTTATTGACCCATCATCCAAAAACTCTAATACTAACTTTTTACCTATTTCTTTGTATATAAAATTTTTGTCACCATCATTTATCCCATAATCATGATCATCATAAACACCTGTTATCATTGTTGAGTTAATGAGTGCTTGATATTCAATTGAGGTCTTGAAACTATTGTATTTTGATCTCCAAATTTTCTCATTTGTTGGACTGAATGCCATAGGTAATGAGAATCGATCAGCATATACAATGTCTCCAAGCCAAACATAAATATCAGGTTTCCAATTGATTATTGAATAAAATATATCAGGGTTAGTGATTCCGAATTGGTTAGCACATGATCCAAAGGCTATGCGTGAGATTTTACCATGCTCAGTTACTTTGAGTCCTGATGAAATTTCGATAACTAAAATTAGGTATAAAAATATCATTTTATATTAGCGTGAAACTAAATTTGAAGTAATTAGAAATATTTTATATGGTAAAAAAAAATAAGGAAATTTATATAAGAAATCTTCTAGTAAATAATCTGCTATGCTTTAAAATTAATATTTTTAATATCCTTTAATTACTTATAATTATTAATATGACAAGTTTAGGACAAAAGGAAAAAATCATCTTAGCAAAATACATGAGAGCTGTAGATGTTAGAGAAACCCGAAAATCAATCCGTGATACTTTAGAACTCATGAAACTTTACCCAAAACTAAAACTTTACAATTTATCTAAGCATCAATTAGAACTTGAAAATAGCCTAGCTGATGCTTGGAGAGCTCAACAACAACGTCAAAGCCGAATGAATAGAGCAAGTAGACTTAATAGTATTGATCAAGCTACTGAGTTATATAAAAAAATACAAAAACAAGCTAAAGAGCAAGATGAAAAATTAATTAGAAGGGCTTTACCTGCAAGGCCAAAGCTTGATCCTTTACCGTATTTAAAAAAAATGAGAGAGAAACTTAGTAAGAGTATGGCACTTATTGACTCACCAACTCCTAAAAGAAGTCCTACACCTGAAGATACTTTTATAACAAAAAGATTACAGTTTGAACTTGTTGGTACAGAAAGGAAGTCAGCTTTACAAAGGCAAAACACTAAAAAATTCTATACGGATATTAAGTCGAAAGTGTAGAAAATTGTAAGATTGAATAAAAAATCACAAGATTTTTTTATCAAGTTAGTATTATATGATTTTTAATTATCGTTTTTAGCTTCAAAAGCTATAGAAATTCTTCCTAGACACTCATCAAATGGAGTGATGAGCATATTTATAATATCTTTTCCTAATACCGAGATTTTGACAATTTCATTGAATTTGGGGAAATCAATACACTTGATTTTATCACGAACTCTATCAAAAATAGAATCAATAAAAATACTAACCATAATACTACATTCATTATGAGCTGGAGATAATACAGGTAAACTGTTATACATACGATTGATTTCATCAACTTTAAGGCTCCCATCACATCTGAAATCATATAAATCAAAACTCAATCGATTAATTGTAAGTTGTGAAGGATTGACTACTAGTGGATATAATTTAGATAAGAAGGATGCTTTAGATAAATCTTTGTTTTGTGAGAGGTATTCGTAGAATCTTATTGATAAATATTCGTTATTATGACCTAAGAGCTTAGGCTGTATATAAATTACAAAATTTTCAATCATGGATTGCTTTGTGATTATTCTGATTTTGAATCTTTCTTTTGATTGGAGGAATTTGAATTTTTTCAGCAGATCGTCGAGTTGGGATTTTTTGTATAATCTCATAGAAGAATCAAGATGACATAGGTAATCATATTTATCTGATTTCCTAATAATATCATTAAACTCTGGATTTAAATTCATTTCAACCACAATATTTTCACTGTTTTTCGAAGAATGCATAGGACTTCGCTCGACAAGTCCTTTGTCTAACATAAAATTATATCCTGCAATATAAAGAAATATATCTAAAAGTATTTGTGGCCTTCCATGGAACTTAATCATAAAAAACTCTTTCAAATTTATCGCAGGGTCAATTGTCACAAACGATTCATTCACACTTATAATAGGTTTATCGCATTGTTCTTCAATTTCTTTCAATAAACTAAACGTGCTTTTTCTCCTCAAAATCTTCCCTTTTAAGCATTTAAGTTTACCTTGTTTTTTCAGTTCAAAAGTTTTCATTATTTCAACCAAATCAGAATCATAAATATTTTCTTTTCTAAATTTCATTGCCATAAATGTGTCTTTATATGATATTTTTTCATCTTTATCAAAGTCAAACAATTTAAAACAAAGCCTTAAATGCTTTTCTTCACCTTGTGATATAAATTTGTTCATTTCTGTAACATATTCATGAAAATTCCAAGATTTAAAGTCAAAAAAATCCATAAGGACTTCACAAACATGATTAGGGTATTTTTGGTTTATGTATTTGAAAAAAAATTCAGAAGTCATTCGTGAGTGATTATCAGTTATGCTGTTGAAAATTTTTTTTAACTTTGGATCTGCGCTTTTTAGTGTCACTCTTCTTCTTAAAATATTGAGTCTACTGCTTTTCCCGGTAGAGAGGCTACGGATAGATGAAGTTTCGCTTGAATCAATATGTGTTTTGTTCACATATGAAAATATAGGCCTTTTGTAAATTATAGCTTTTCTTGAAGATTTAGAAACAGGGAATGAAATTTCTTGTGAAATTATTGAACTATTATGATCTGACGAAATAGTATCCTCAGAACGAGCCTTAAGTGCATCTTTCAATGTTATTGGAGCTGTCATATTCAGTTTTGACCTACTAGATCCCCTTTTCCGACGTGAAGGCATTAATATTTGATTATCGATTCCTTCACTTACAAAATAAGAATATATTTTAGAATGTCTGCATAGAGTCTGTAAAAAATATATCAAAAAAGATGATCTATGACTGTTAATTATAGCCTTTTCTTCATGGAATTTAGATTTCGGAGTCTCTTCAACCGGGACAGTTTCAATGATTGAATCTTCAGAGAATTCAGTGATTTCATCTATTTTTTCAAGTTTCAACTCCTTCCTCCAATAATGGCTTTCAGAACGCTCGTTTAAACATAGTAAGTCATTAAAGAAAAACTTTGAAGGTTCAGTTGTCTTTGACTTCATGAAATACAATATATTGAATTAATTTTACAGTTTATTGAGAATATGCTATTTTGTTAGTATGGGATAATTTGTGTTTATTTTAAATATTATATTACTTTATTAGTATAGGATAATTAGTGTTTAATTTAAATATAAGAATCTCAATTAGTCAATTAGATACTATAAGATAATGTTTAAATCTAAAATGATAAAATATTAACTTTTTAATAATATTTTAGAAATTTAAATCAAGTTTATAGGAAATCTAATACATTATTTCATATGATTATTTTAAAAAGTATCTAATTTTTTAAATTTTTTTAAGTAGTATTAGGAGTTAGGGTGTTATTAACACTGTCTATCATTTCTCTAGCTTGATGTTTTTCAATTTTACTGTTAGGGTGTTAG
>MPUH01001167.1:0-22301 GCA_001970955.1 Stentor coeruleus
TGTTAAATGTGGTGTTATGTTTATTTAAACAATTTAGATTAGTGTTTCTTTATAGGTTACCTTGGTTGTTTATAATTTTTTATGTTATGCTGAATGTGAAACTCTAGGTTGTGCTACTTAAATTTTACTAGATTATAAATACAAAACTTTTTAGTAGGCTTAGGCTTGAATATATCAAACAGTATATTATCGTATATTATCTGCTGTTTTGATACCAAACTCTTAAAAAATTCCCATTTTAATTTATCTTATTTCATCAATAAAACAACAAAAGCTCACTGTCAATTATACCCACACTCCACACAACTATCAAAAAAATCATTACATAAAATTCTACCTTTCCACCTTTCCAACAATCCAACCTCACACCCTATTACTCTTCTCACAACTATCATCCTAAACATGAAAACTATTCTATTATCAACAATCCAATCCCAATATTTCATCAAATCAAACCTCAATCTAAAATCCTCACTTCCACACTAAAAAAAATCCTTCCTATATATATCAGTAAAAATCCAAAACTCTTCCAGATTAAAATAATAATAAAAATGCTAGGGACATTAAACTTATCTTTTTATATAATCCTAGGCATTTTGACAATATTACTCAGTTCTTTTGTGGCTTTTACATTTTCCAGATACCATGAACTTAGACAACACCCATCAGGTCTATTAGTAAGTTTATCCATATGTGAAGTTATCATGGCTTATCATAGTATTATTTTCGCTCTTGATAGTTCAAGATATATCAAATGGATTAAAATTGAACAAACCTTTGACCTTCTAGGGCTTGATAGTTTAAATTCTGCAGGATTTTTATGTGGTATTAACCAAATTCTATTAAGTGCATCAACTATTGCTTGTATATGCTACAATATTGCTATTTGCTTAGATCTTATAATCACTTTATACAATCCACTTATACCTGGAAGTGTGAGAAAAAAATGGTATCATGGTTTGACTGCTTCTTCAGTGATATATTTTACTGTTTATGCGAATTATGAAAATAAGTTTATTTATGCTTGTACTAGTAATCGGTGGAATAGATTGGAGATTATGAATTCAGGAAGTGTTAATATATTATTGCTTGTGTATTTGACTATTGGGATGACGTCAATTATATACTCTGCTTGTAGATTTGCTAATGGGCTTAAGTTGGATTCACATGCAAATAAGTATTATTTGATAAGACATGTCCTTTATGTCATGATTTTTACGTTGTGTTGGACTGGTCCTGCTGTTAGTTACTTGATGAGGAAGTATGGAAAAGATGATGCGATTGGGTCTGAAGTTGTTGATTCTATCGCTATCGCCACAACTTCAGCATCAGGATTTTTCCTTGGCATCCTAAGGCTTTCAGACCCAGTTGTCTGGAGCCGAGTAAAAAGACTTACATCATTTGATAGTTCGATGGAAAAAATCTCAGAAGATGCTTGGACCCAGCCGGTATCCGTAATTGTCCAAGGCAAGCTCAACTGCGAACTAACCCGTTGCATATTTGAAGGTATTCATTCAGCATTCATTCAAATGAAAGAATCTAAACAAGAAGAAGACTCATATTTCGCTACAAAAAAATACTCAACTAAAGAAATAAAAAAAATCAAAAGAGACACTGAAGCAATGAATGTTTGGGGTGTTAGGGATTCAAAACTTAATGGTATGATCTTAGATGTTTATGCAAGTGATATTTTTACCAACATAGTAAACATAACAGGATTTTCACTTGATGATCTTATCGAATCTTTAAATCCTGATAATAATCAAAATAATGAAGTTAATCAAAGCGCTGGGAAATCAGGAAGTTTTTTTTTGTTTACTCGAGATAAAAAGTTTGCTATTAAAACTATTAAAAAAAAAGAAAAACAAATCATGATGAAGTTTTTAAGAGCTTATCATCAGCATCTTAGTGAATATCCTAAAAGTTTGTTGTGTAAAATTTTTGGGATTTATACATTGAAAATCCCTGGGGTAACTGCGATTTATATTATGTTGATGCAGAATTTGTTGTATATGATAAAACCAAATAGTATTTATGATATTAAAGGGTCTACAAAAGGTAGGACAGCGAAGAAAAATGGGGTGTTTACTTCTCCACTGAAGGATTTGGATTTTATTGCAAATCAAGAACACCTTTTGCTTACTTTAGATGATATTGATGTGTTTAAAAATCAACTTCTCGCTGATGTTAAGTTGTTAAGAATGAATCGGTTAATGGATTATTCGATGCTTATTGCCACTAGTGATGGTTATGAAAACGCTGAAAAGCCTCAGCATTCAATATATTCACTGAATCGAGAAAAAGTATATACTATGGGTATCATTGATTTCTTAACTGAATATGGGTATATGAAATCTATAGAAAAAAACTTCTCTACTTTGAGATATGGACGATTATCAAAGGGTGCATCAGTAGCTAACCCAAGCAGGTACTCAGGACGGTTTGTAAACTTTATACTAAGTGTTGTTATTCCGATTGTCCGAAGAAATTCCTCTTATATAATTGAAGATTAATTCTATGAATGTCAGTATATAAGATATTAATTATAATAAAAAGTAATTTATGTTGATTATTAATAGTTTTGAATTTGAATTAATAATTTAAAAATATCTAATAAATGAGTCTCATGATATAATTTATTACCTAGTCTAAATTATCTTCCTGAATTAAATCAAGTCTTCGGTTTATTATAGACTGTTTCCTAGAAGAAACACTTTTTCGTTTGTGGAAAATTTCTTGATCAGGGCTTGTGGATTTCGAAGATGGGACATTATCACCATCTGAATGAGGATCATTATCATTTTTCAGAATAGTCGGATAATCTTTTTCACTCATATTTGAAATCATTCGAGAATTTTTCAATTTATTTCTATTAAGGGTATTCGATACAATTGTGTCTTGTATTAACTCAGCCATAACTTTATGAGCTCTAGGTGTACTTTCAAGTATTTCACTTTTTCTACCTTCTGGTAACTTAACCTCTTCATATCTTTTATTCCCAATTCTCTCTTCACTATATCTAGCATTAAATATAATCTGTATACCTTATACAATAGCTGATAATACAAATCCATCAGACAAAGTGTTAGAAATTCCAACATACATAGGCATGTTATCAACAACACAATCTATAGTGCAATAAAAATCACATATACTACAGCTTGAAGGTCCAGAAAATAGAACTATAGATACAATTTTAAGTATTATAATTGCATGTGTGATGAATATTTCCTATATATTTAGATACTATTTTGATTTTAGCAAAAGTTAAGTTTCTGTCAAGAATGTATAAGCAAACAAATAGTATGAGGATTAAAGAAGATATTGTAAGCTTTGATAAGAAAAGTAAAGATGAAAATTCACTTGAAAGAAAGTAAGGGACTTGGAATATTTGGATAATGATGATTAAAAATAGTTCCCATATGCTCATTTTAACTTTATTAATTAAGAATGGAACATGTAGGGATATATTGATTTTGGGCGAATATAAAATATTAACTTTTTATAGATATTTAGATATAAGGTGTGAATGGAGATAGGTAGTTTTGAAGAAATGAATTTAAAATATAGGCGGATTGATGGATTTTAAGAATTTATAGATTTTGTGCTTTATATGTGCTAAGATTTTTATAGTTGTTTTATTAGTTTTTAAATAGTTTTTTGTGGGGTTAATTTGTTTTGGGAGTTTAGGCTTAGATGCTATTAGGGGAAGTGTTATTCTTATCAAATTCTCGCAAAAATCTATAGCACATAACATAATATTCTATAAATTATAAAGTAAAATTCTTAAAAACTTTTTTTTTCAAGTTTAACATGGACTTCAATAGATTTTTTTTACTGATTCTAACTCAAAAAGATGAGCATTACTTAAGATAAGCAAATATTTTTTGGATTTCTGTTGATACTATTTCGGTTTCTTATAAGGAAATTTCCCCAAGATAAATTAAAAATCTCTGAAGAGGTTTATAAAAGTGTTTTCACAGCCTTGTTTAAGACAATTTTGTGATGTGGAAGCTTTTGTCAATCATAAAATTTTCTTTGATTTTTGACTGAGGAATAGAGATTTCTTAAGATTTTTCTTTGTTTTGAACTGATTAAATTTTGATTTTGGATTCTTGTTTTAAGTTATTTTATATTTCATGTTTTCAGGATAGGATTTGAGGATTTTGTGTGGTGATTTATAAGAGTAAGACTCCTTTTTTTTCATAATATAGTTTGATAATTTAAAGAAAATACTATTTTATTGGATATATTAATTAAAAGATGATCTAAGAAATTATACATAAGAAATTAGGGATAGAGTTTTTAGGACTGACAATTTTTTAATATGATTTGCAAATTTATTTGAGGATTTACTAAATAATTTTTATGTTTGGTAATTTCGAGTTGTCTTATAAATAAAAATTCAGTTTTATCTTTTTTATAGAGTATGATAACAAAGGTAAAATACAATATCTAAAGTATAAACCTGATAAAATACCATTAAAAAAATGAGCCTTTAAAATAAAATACAATATTCTTACTAGACCACAGGTTAATTTTTTCATCCTGGGGATTAAAATTCAATCAGAAAAGCCTTCTAAAATTATCAACATAATTACAAAAAATAAATATCATTAAAACCTAATCTACGCAACTCATAACCTCAATAAAAAATCATATAAAACAGCATATCTTAAGCATATTTTTGGACTTAAAATACTTACTTTAAGTAGTCTTTTCTAAATATCCCTTCAAAAAACGCCTCTAATCTGACTTCTGTGACGATAAATATGGGTTGTGGTGCTAGCGTAAACGATCCAGACGTAAAGGTAGTAGCTGAAAAACTAAAGCACATACTAGCTGAATGTGATAAACTACGAGAAAACATTAAAATTTACCAAAATACTTCGATGACTGCTCCATCTGAAGAAGAAATGAAAAATCTCCACTCTGTAGTAAAATCATTAAAAGACCAAAAAGAAGACTTAACTAAAGAAATTGAGCATTTGCTCAAAGAAAACCAAATGGGCTTAGAAGAAAAGCATAACTACCTAGCTAAAGAGCTTGAAAAGGTAGACCATACAATTTCGCATACAACTAATGAAAATGAGCATTCCAAGCATGAGATTCATAGATTAAATGAAGAACATGAGGATTACAAGAGAAAAAACCATGCGGAAAACGAAAAGCATGGACATCTAAACACTCAAGTTTCGACTAAAAAGGACCAAATCAGTAAAAAATCAGGAATTTCTCCTGAACTCAATGAAAGCAAAGAAAAATACACTGAACAATGTTCAAAACATGAAAGAAACCTTGACGAAATCTCAAATTTGCAAGGAAGCATCATAGAAATCGAAAACCTAGGGAGTTTAGAAAGTGACATAATCCACTTAAAATCTGAAATCAGTGCTCTTAACTCAAAAGTCGCTGATTTCACAGAAAAAAACTCAGGGTTTGAAGATATTGAAAACCTTGAAGAAAAACTTTCAGCTAATTTGCATACAATTCCAAGAAAAAATGATGAATTTGAACAGTTGAGACACGAAAAAGAAAATATTGCATCAGAGAACGCAAGTTTAACATCGAAAAATGCTGAGCTTGAAGGACGTATCTTAGGGTTTACAGTAACTGTTGATGAAATTGGAGCTTTNTCGAAAAATGCTGAGCTTGAAGGACGTATCTTAGGGTTTACAGTAACTGTTGATGAAATTGGAGCTTTACATAGTAAAAAAGAAGAACTTGAGGCATTTGTGAATAATGTTCACAATTCTATCAACTCTGATGAAAATGAACTAAATGAATTGAAAAATAAGGAAAAAGATTTGTTAGAAAAAATTGAAAAACTTAGAAAACATAGGAATAAAGCTAGAACGAGACATGAAAAACATCTTGAACTTGAAGTTAAATACGAAGATATTAATGGAAAGTATAAAGGAGCTAGAAAGCAACTTGAGGAATATAGGGGAAAGATTAAAGTGCATAAGGAAAGCCTTAAGACTGAAGATCCTGAAAAACCTGAAGGGGAAAGTGAGTAATAGTTTAGATAAAATAGATACTTTGGGTTTTTATAAGAAAATGATTTAATGATAAGAGTAATATTTATATTATAAAAGGATAATAAATATCATAAACCCTTCTATAAATTTTATCATAAAAACAAAAACATTTACTAAATTTCAATTAAATTTTTACATTTTAAAAGCTACAATTTTTTTTTATTCTATCTCGATTCATTGATAACACTAACATCTGTAAATCTTCCAACAGCAACCTAAAATAATTTGCGGAGTTTTCTTGTTCTCTAATTTCAAGGAATTTATTCAAAGGCTCATTATATGTATAAATTGGTCTTTGAAGTATCCATACAAAATTTTCTATAGGGAATTTATTGTCTTTAAAATATAAATTTTGTCTTTGAAGTATCCACACAAAATTTTCTATAGGGAATTTATTGTCTTTAAAATATAAATTTTGTATCGCTAACTCTTCAGCCAATTCGATTATAGAATCTATAGTTTCACTTGATAATTTTTCACATATTTCAGTAAAAGTTTCTCCTTCACTTGGTGAATTGTATGTAAAAGTATTCCCATTTATCTGTATTGAATTGTATTTGAATCTACTAGAAAAAAAATAATCATTTGAAGAATCCAAACATTTTATGATATTTTTTTCTAGTAAAGCTTCTTCAGAACTTAAGATTTTTACAACTTTTTGATTGATTTTTTGTTTTGGACATTTTAAAATTTTCCCATTCTCTGTTATAATTTCTATTGGTATATCTTGAACAAGTATTTTGTGTATATTTTCTAAATGAAGGCCATAAATATCGAGGTACTTTTGCATTAATAACATGATTTCTGGGTATGATTTTTGTTGTTCATTAGATTCAAAAGATCTAAAATCATGGTAGTTTATCGAATAAAATATCTCCATAGTTTCAAGACTACATGAAAAAATCCCAAAATCAATAAAACTGTTTATCACTGAGAAGTATTTTTTCAACTTCGCAAATCCTTGCATATTAAAATATTTTTTGTCATCAGAATTAGCGTCTATGAAAATTTTTATCCCAACAATGCCACTATTAACATTTATTTGCACTCTATACCTTCTATATTTTTTAAAAGAAAGTCTGGTATTGTAATACACAATTTCATTGTCTTGTTCTTTAAATCTTATGCTTTTTTGTTTTAGCTCTAAAGATATATCATGAAAAATTATCTTATCTAATGTCTCAAATTTTATAAGGTAATTGTCAATACATCGCTCTAAGAATCTTATGCTGATATTTTCTTTTATTTTATAGCATAAATGTATACAATTGTTTTCTATTATACACAATTGTTTAATAGTATCGATTGATAAAAATGCTATTTTTACCCAAGGAGAATTAGGTAAATCACACATAAAAATAACTTCTTGATCAAATTGATTTATATATGCAACTTTATTTGATACTATAAAATCATAACTTGTCCATAATGGATTTAGTATTAATGTTGATGTTGTTTCGGCTATTTGTTTGACGATTCTTGAAAAATTTTTTTGGCTTTCATTAGATTTTTTATAAGATAAAAATTTTAATTCGCATTGACGACCATTTGTATTGATAATAAAGGCTGGGGTGTTCATGGGAATAATTTGTTGTTGGGTGTTTATATAAGATATTTGTATAAATGACTTGTTATTTTTTAGTAGGTAACTTGCTCGCATTGAATTTTTGTTTTTAAAGGTCTCGTTTTGTATTTCCATCTATTTGCTATTTATATAGAAAATGGAAATAAAAGGTTATAAGTGCATATTTTTTTTATAGAAAATATATTTGGTTAATGAGATAAAAAGTTTGATTAGGATATGGAGATTTGCTAAGACTTTTAATGATGTGGATGATTTTTTGGATGAAAATTATGTGTATTTTAATATTTTTATGAGCAATGTGCATTTTAGTAATTAGGTGTTTGTGGGGGTTTTAATACTGATTTTTATGATCTTGTGTGATTGGATTATGGCAAATTGGCTGTTATAATAAACAAACAGTTTTTAGGCTTGGGGATTATTGTAGTTTTTAAAATATAAAGGCAATTTATAATTATGCTTATGTATGGTTTAATCACTTTTTATGGGGTTTTAGGCGATTTCTTGTTAGTTTAGAGATTTCCTTATCAGCAAGAACCATATTTGATATAATAATTAAATGGAGATACCAAATTGTGTAATAAATTAAATGTTAACCAAATTATTATATTTTATAGATAAAACATATTTAAATTGAATAGAGCTGAAAAAAAAATAATTAGAAATTATATGATGGGTTGTTACGAAATTATAAGAAACGTGTATATGAGGCTTAGATTATTATAATGTATAATTTGATATGCATTATCTTAAGATCATAATGCTTTTTATATAGAAATTGTTATATTGAGATAGTTTAGAATATACAAATTAAAAAATTAGATATGTGTGTGACTGTTGTTGCTTTTTAGCTTAGAGTATTTGATTAAATCAATAGAATTATTTATGCTTTATATTCTATGCTTATTCATCCTAATTTTTTTAGAGTTTTGGAATTTCATGAAGATTGGAAATGATTATCTATAAAAAATTCAATTTTTTGAGTCTAATACTATTATATTTATAAGCTTAACTTAATAATTTCACATCCACATGAAATTCTTGATATCATTTTTGCAAGGCTTATTAGGAATGTTATATATAATAATAAGCTTGCCATAAAGTTTTGCTTCTTAACTAAAATGCATTATAATCTAATTGTAAAATAATAACTTATTCTATTAATGATACCATAAGCTTAATATAAAATTATGCATATTTCAAAAAAAATTAATTGGAGCAAAACAATTATCCTAAAATTTTTAAAGGTTTGCTTAAGCGAAATATATTTTTAATGAATACTATTATCCCAAGAAAATTATATATAAAAATCGCTTATATTTTAAAGTTTAAATATGCGCAAGCATAATTTTTTGTTTATTATATAGGTAAGTTTTTTGTTATTAGTTTTAAAACTTGAGAGTCTATAAAATATAGTTTTTTTGGGTTGAACATGTATATATTATAATCTTATATGAAATAGATTTATTATTTAGTTTACTAATAAGTATTTTCTATTAAGGCAAATTTCATATTTTTTACATTAGGATTATAATAATTAAAAAGGTTTATTTTGATTAAGTTTTTTTAATCATACCACAATACAATTGAAACTATTTCCAACAAATAAAGATTTTAATCTATAAAATAGCAAAAAACTCAATCTAGCTTATAATTACAGCACAGTTGAAAAAAACCTTAAAGTTAAATTTTTAATTTTATTGTCTATCGCCCAAAGTTTTGAAGCTAAAATTTCAATTTTTTTTCTGTTTATCTTAAAGATCTTTAAAATTACTATATAAACATATATACACTAAAGCTTTCTAGTTAAAATAATAATATTTTACTCGAAGTCAACTTTTGCATGGAATTTTCACCTTTTTATTCATAAAATTCTTAGATTGACCATTAACTATTTTAGCTAAAATTCATCCTAATATGATAATTTTAATCAATCAACCCTAAAAGCATATCGTTTAAATTTTTATCTAATTTATCCATATTACCGCAAAAGCCGTTTATCAAATCCATGCCAAAATCTACTCAAAAGTATAAAAAAAACTAAAAAAACTTAACAACTTATGCCAAATCCTATTCAACCCATACAACCATTATCATTATTTCAATAAAAATTGTTTAATGAATAACCAGAATCAAAACTAATTAAAATCCATTTTCTTATAAAAATTGTTCATGGGAACTTGCCATATAAGTGGAGAAATAGATTCAGCCGTAAGATTAAGCAGGTCAGATTTTGAATACATTAAAGCAATTGGAAGAGGAGCTCTAGGCCTAGTCTGGAGAGTTGTCCATAAAAAAACTCGTACAGAATTAGCAATAAAGGAAATAGAAAAAAATAGCATTTCATCAAAAGAGGCATTACTTTCAGTTCTCAATGAAAGAAGTCTTTTGTCAATATTAAATCACCCTTTCATCATTAACATTAACTTTGCGTTTCAGGATAAGAAAAAACTTTATTTAGGACTAGACTTAAAACTTGGAGGTGACTTAAGGTATCATATGATTAAGCGAAAACGTACTGAATCAGAAATGAAATTTATTATAGCGTGTATATTGCAAGGATTAGAATATCTTCATTCAAGACATATTATACATAAAGATATAAAACCTGAAAATATCATATACGATGACAAAGGGTATGTGTTTATAACAGATTTTGGGACTTCTACTATATGGAAAGAAGAAAATTATTCAGAAACTTCAGGAACTCCAGGTTATATGGCTCCTGAAGTAATATGTCGTCAAAATTATAGTTTTACTTCAGATTATTTTGCTTTAGGAGTCATTTTATATGAAAATATAATAGGAACCCGCCCATATCAAGGAAGAAATCGTAAAGAAATCAGAGAAGCCATTTTAGAAAAACAAGCCAAAATCATTCCATCTGATATCCCTGTAGACTGGAGTATTGAAGCAGTGAGTTTCTGTAACAAACTCCTTAAAAGAAAACCAAATACACGACTTGGGGCAAATGGTATAAACGAGCTTAAATCTCATCCTTGGCTGAATGAAATCTCTGAAAAAATGCTACAAAATTTCGAACTCAAAGCCCCATTTATCCCATCTGACAATGACAATTTTGATCATGACCATGTAAATTTCTATAGTAAATGTGAAAGGCATCAAGCAAAAACTACTAAGCACGACTTTTTAGGCTATTCGTTTATTCCATCTCCTGCATCAAATAGAAAAATTAACTAATGTATTACTTAAGCATATATAATAATGGAAAACTCTCAAGTTAAAAAATCTTTTTATCTTTGGTCTGGAGTTTGTTTTGGGTTTTTACTATTTCTTGTAATAATTTATCAAAGCAATGCAGAAAATTATTGGGAACCTTTAATGAAAAAAGTTACAAGTGTTAGTGATAGTTTTAAATCAAATCTCATTGACTTTAAAACCTTACATAGTATAAATAAAGAGATTTATAGCTTAACATCTTTTCTAAGTACAACTGTAAACTGTTCTTTGCCTATTATTGACTTCAATATATCAGTAGCAAAAACAGATATAAGGATTGCTATATTTAAGTATGCAGATAATTTTTTTTTCTTTACTAGAAGCCTTAGAAGGTACTTTTTTTACTAAGAGCCTTCAATTCTTCCTCAATATAGTTCTCTCCTTTGTTAACCTTACAGCCATAAAAATATCATACTTCACATAAAATACCCCTCAAAACACATAAACTCCATAATTTTAAACAGTAATAATATTAATTACTTCTAGCTAAACTCAAAATGCTCAACAGGATGCAAAACATTCTTCGCTTGGTTTTCTGAATCTAACTCAAGTTCCAAGTTCTCAATCGCTTCAACCATCTCTTTATTATTACAATCAATAATCTCCCAAAGCACCTCAATAACCCCTTGTTCAAAAAACTCATCTTTACACTCTTTACTTCTTTCAACCATATCACAACAAGCAAAAATCACATTTTCTGCACATTCACTAATAAAAACTTTCTCAATCTCATTCAAAATCTTAAAAAACCCAAGCTTCAAAAACAATTCATAATTATACTTGAAATATATTATCACATCAGTGACAAAGGTCAAAGCCATAACAACTTTCATCTTATCAAAAGATTTTAAATCATCAAATGCATCTTGTAAATATTCATCATTAATATGCTCATAAGCAAATTTAATATCAACAGCCAAAGCTACACATTTAAGTGCTTCAAATTTTATATCAAAGTTTCTATTCGGCAAATGCTGTGTAAAATAAATCTCTCCATCATATTTTTTTATATCGCTTTTTATGATATCTTTCATATTAGAATGAAGAAAGATTATGAATATTTTCAAAGCAGTCAAGATCTGTCTATCGCTACCAGAGGATAATGCTAAAAATGTTAAATAAAATTTTCTTTTAAGTAAAATTTCTTTAAACATATGCTTTTGCCTTGATTTATCGAGTAAAATGTAGATGGATCTGACTAAATATTCATAATTTTCAGTTGAGTGGTCTTCGATTGATTTTATCACCCATTCAAATAGAGCTTGATAGTCAGCTTTTTTATTAAATTTTTTACATAGGTAAAAAGAGATACGGCTGATACATACATTTTCATCATAAGTATTTTTTTGATTATATAAAATAGTAATTAAAGTGTTGATTTGAGATAAGGTTAAATCAAGGTATTTTATAAGGTTGTGGGTTGTTATGATGAAGTTTTTACGACTTGAACTTGTGGAAAAACATAAAATAAAAAAATCAATGTGCTGGGATTCTAAATGTGGAAGGTCTGTGAAAAAGGTGTACATATAAGCTAAGCAATTACTTGCGACTTCACAAAGATTAGCATCAAAGATTATGCTTATAAGGGAATTCGCAAGCTCTATTTCATTTCCCCCTGGGTTGAAACATGAAGAGTTTTCCATGTAGCGCTGAAGATAATCTAAAACTTGTTCTCTAAAGCTTGGAATAGACAGTCCGTGTATTAAAGCTTCATTTTTTAACTTTGGATCATCACTCAAAAGTCCTGGACAAGCATGAAGCAGATCAGTTGATAATACTTGACCTTTCAAATTTGAGTTTTTCCTTTCAGCATATAATAATCTGTCGCGTTTTTTCCTACGGAGTTGAACTGCCCAATCTTCTCTTTCTTTTTTAAATAAGTCTGGGTTGTGGACTTTCATAAAAGTTGAATTCCTTTCCTTCATCTGTTGTTCCATATCTTTTATTATAAAAACTAAGTCCCCATTTGAAATACTTAAAGGGTCTTTTGTATTAGCAGAAATTAGAAGTTCAGATATTTTTCTGCCCCCTAAAAGAAGATAACTAAAAAATATAAAATGTATGAATCTCCAAAACAAAACAATTGAGTGAAATCATCTTCACCAATCAAGTCTAATTTATGAATCCTTGTATAAAAGCTTCTTTTGAAAACTGTCCAGTATCAGATCCATCACTTGGAATAATATCAGAAAATGATCATAGAGTAGGTTTATGTTTATGCAAATTCTGTGAATGTGGCCAACATACCTGTCCTAAACCTTTAGCTAAAGATCTCTACCCTAACTCTACATTTACTTCTAAATATAAGGCTGATTTCCAAAAAGCCGCTTTTACTTTACCGTTGAAGTCAATTCCTCAGTCCTACAGGCCAAATGGTCTGAAAATGGACTTAAAGACTACAAATCAAGAGGATTTCAAGCCTTTCTCAGTAAGTCCTGTAAAAAACAAAGGCTATAACTGGCCTAATCAATCTAATTTCCGGTCATCAGGACGTTCAGCTTATGCTAATGACTTTATAAACTGGGGTCCTAATAATATTCAGATTGAAAAACGATTTCACCCACCAGTAAGAAGCCAAGAAATTCCATTTAGAGGTCAAACCTCTTATCAAAATTCATTTAACCAAATTGACCAACAAAGAGCTGATCTTTATTGGACTAATGGTTCAGATTTAAATGCAGCTGGAAGAAATCGCCCTAGGACCTAAACATGCTGTACATTTCAAACAACTTATGGTTATAATATGCAGGATTTTTCTAAAAATGAACTTAATAAGCTTATTAAAGTTGTCCCTGGCTCTCAAGAATTGTTTCCTAGTGTCCCTGTGAACTTCTCCACAACTTCAAAGTCTTTTCATCAAGGATTTGTATCTGAGTCTAAAGACCCAAGAGCTGTACGTCTTGCTTTGCATAAGAAATTAGTTAAATAATTTTAAGTTTTATTAAGCTTGAATATTTTATGTATTTTTTTTATGATATTTTTGAAGCTATGCTTGAAATATAGATTATTTGGTGTGCAATTTAAATAATGTTGTGGATTATATATAATAATATAGGTGGAAAAAAATCATTAATTTCCCTAAAATTAATATTAAATATAAGCCATCTGAAAATTCAGTAGCATCCTTTTTAACGCCTTCATGGTTTTTTAATTCGAGTTTCCTTGCTGCATTTTTTATATCCTCAGAAAGTTTATAAGCTTTCTTACTTTTTCCAAATACTTTCTACTAATTTCAAGAAATCTTCATTAGTATTCATCCTTGCTTTTGATGAACACAGAAGCCCAGCAATAATTTTTTTGAGCTAGTAAATTGATTTATAATAGCTTCTGTTATTGTAGATTCTTGATTATGAAGATCCGTTTTATCAGCACAAAGAACCATAGGAATAAGTTGACTGATCTTCCATACATACATTTTCATCAACACTTATTTTCCAAAGATAAGCTTATTCAAAACTTTTTTCTCTTTTAGCATCATTTACAATTAATCCCCCATTTTGCATCCCTACAATAAAACTTAGAAATTCCTCCAAGTCGATCTTGCCCTGCTAAGTCCTATAATTGAATTCTAAAACTTTCACTTTTAATTTCTAATATTTTGAGTCCCGAATTCACAACCAATTGTTTCTTTGTATTTTTCTGAAAAACTATTGTATACAATTCGTTTTACTAATAAAATTTTACCAATACCAACTTCTATTGTATACAATTCGGTTTACTAATAAAATTTTACCAATACCAACTTCTCCTATGACTAGAATTTTATAGAAATTCATGTATTACTATTATTAAAAAATTATGATATTTTGATTAGTAATAAAAAAAAATTAGTCAAACATACCCCGCAAAACTTTAGGTTTAGGGTTTTTGACTTTGGGGAGCTTCATTAATAATTCTCCTCCTACTGGGAATTTGTTAATTATATTCATACCTCTAAAACTTTGGGTGAAAATATCATGATTTTCTGGTGTAGACAAATTACGAATTTTATCTTTTTCTTCTATTTCCTCACCAATTTTCATCTTGAATGATAAATCTTTTACAGCAGGAAGCCTAGGTGTTGCTTCTACAGAACTCAAACAAAACATTTTTTCCTCATCTTCTTTTTTACGAACATTTTTACCATAATCTTCAAAATACTGCCCGAGTCTTTTATTTCTAATCTCTCCAGTTCCAAAACTAAGAATTTCTTTTTTTAATTTAACATTATAATGATTTGTTATTTTTGCTTTAGAATTATTTTCAATTGAATAGCTTTTAGTATATCTAGACTTATAATGACTTGAAATAGAGCTTGATGAATTATAGCTTAGATTATTTAAAAGATCTTTTGGTGGTGATTTTGATTTAGATCCTGATAAAAGGGTATAGGTAGAGTAGTCTAATTCTGCAGGTCCTGTTGCTATACTTGGCATACGTCTTTTTGCTATGAACCATTCTTCGATTTTTGTTAAGAGTTTATCCTGTATAGAAATATCGTGAGTTTGAGTTACTTCTGTTAGAAGGGATTCAAGATTTTTATAGAAATTGGCTTTCCATTGTTCTGATGAATAATCAATCAAAGATATTTTTGATTGTTGAAGACTGGGCTTATGGTAGGTTAATAGCTGGGATTTCAGAAATTGGAATTTTGCATTTTTGTCAAGAGACTCCATGAGAAAGGCTTATGGTATTATAGTAGATTATTTGGATACAAAGAATATGATTTATTATGTATGATATTATGTTATTTTTAATGTTTTTTTGTTGTTGTGATGATGATAGTTATGTATAAAATAATCTGGATTTTATTATTTATAGAAGGATATTATGGTAAGATATACTGTTATAAAATTTTGTTAAAGGTATGTGGATAAAACTTTATTTGGGTGTTTGGATTATATGATGTACAAATTAAGATTATATTTATCTTATTAAGAAAGTAAAGAGTTTAAATATTTATCAAATTTAGGATTAGGTAAGGTTTATCCTTAACCAAGTACTAAACTATAATCTAATAACTTAGTAAATCCATTAATTCTTTATGTTGTTTTATTTTTTCTCAGAAATTATCCAAGTTTTCTTGTTTCATAGAAATACTTCAATATTAAATACCCTTATCAAATTTTCGTTCTAAAAATCAGATCATTGAATCTCTCAGGAAAAAATCTACTTCTCTTACTTCTGATACTTCAGATTTGCTCAAGGTTTGTAGTTAATAAAGTTTGTAGACTTTATTCTCTTTTGATATAAAAAGCTAACAAAAAGTTATATTAAAAAATACGTTTACTTACTATCCGAAGCTTAAAAATATCTTCAGAATAAAACTTAACAAATTTTTTTCTTTCTTTTTTACAATTAAATGCAACCCGCTGTATAAATTAATTGATTACTATATTGCAAGCATACTCTCAGAATAGTTATCATTTTTTAATTATAAATCAATATAAAGTATAATAAACTATTGAATAAACTCTTAAAAATTTATTTGTTTTATATCAATACATCATCGTATTATATTGAAAAAAAAACATATAATATATACTTTAATATATGTCTGAATGTATTTTAAATATATATTAATCATAATAAATTCGAACATAGTCATAAAACTTAAAATCCTCTTCTCATTTTTATAGAATTTTTATTCTTTTCTATAACTATAATACTTTTAAATGTCATTCTTAACAACTAATCTTCAAATATTAAAAAATCTTCTTAAAAAAAAAATAAAGTGCTTAATTAAACCAAAAACCTTCTAAGAGAAAATTAATTTACTAGCATACTTTAGTTAAAGAAAATATAAGTGCTTAATTAAACCAAAAACCTTCTAAGAGAAAATTAATTTACTAGCATACTTTAGTTAACGAAATTATACAATTAAAAATGATTAAGTAAACACTATTTTAAATCAAAACTGCATATAAAAAAACAACAAATAATGAAATCATGACCAAAGAATAGAAAATTATGCATTCTGAAATTAGAAATACATGAAACTTTAAAAGCCATTAACTTTATATAATAAAAACATCA
Organism: Stentor coeruleus; assembly: GCA_001970955.1. NCBI lineage: Eukaryota > Ciliophora > Heterotrichea > Heterotrichida > Stentoridae > Stentor > Stentor coeruleus. The sequence continues at coordinate 16,879 of MPUH01001167.1, forward strand.
CATGGTCTTATACTTTAATATAACAATTTCAAAAACTCATATAAAATAATTAATCCTGATTTTTTTCCTTTAATCTCACTCAATCAAAATGTTTTAAATACAATTTCCCATACTAAAGCGATTCTTCCACTAAATATTCCTCCCAACTTCTAAAGAATTTTTATTTCAAACAGATCAGAAAATATTAATTTCATCAACAATACAACTTTATTCGAATATTACTAGGTTTTACATAACTAAACACATGCAAGTTTTTTTCTTCAACTCTTTTCGATTGCTCTCAAATATTTTTAATTGTTTGACAAAACTTGGGTTAGGATATGCAGTCGGATGTAATTTGCTTATATATCTAAAAGCTTTACTATAAGACATATCGCACTGATAAATGAGATATGCGATAACAATTGAAGGACTTCTAGAAATTCCTAGGTTGCAATGCACAAGAACGTTTTCTCTTGAGTTCAAAGCAGATTGAATAAATCTTATAGCTTCATCAAAGTAAGGTTTCAAATTAAATCTTTTGGTGTCTAAAATATCAAGTTTACGGTAATTAAAATCCTTAGGGAATTTCGGGTTTAGTTCTTTGGCACATATCAGAATATGTGAGATGCTTTTATCCAGTAAAAAATTTATATTGGAAGCACATGGTGAATCACTTATAAATAGTCCAGGGATAATTTGATGAAAATTATATGTACTCATTGTTTTTGACTCAGAAAATTATTAAGGTTAGCATATTTTGTCTTATTGTTATTTAGTATCCGTTTTTATCCGATTTCATTACCCAAATATTTCATGATCTTATTCAAGTTGATGTAAAGTGTTTTTATATATATTTTTATTTAGTTAAAGTTCATTATATGGGAATTTATATAGTTTTATATAATACTTGTATTCAATTAAATATCATATTTATTACATAATTCAAAGTATATCAAAAAGTTAGAAATCTCATTCTTGTCAAAAAAGGTTTATTATATATAGATAAGTTATTAAGCAAAAAAATATTTGATTTATTTGATATTTTTCGATGAAGAAATGTTGGTATTGTTTTTGAGTTTATTTTAAAAGTTTACAATTGGGAAATGTTTTATGATTTAGGGGTTATCAAGAGTGTTAATCAATTATATTAGGATAGTCATTAGGTGTAGTGAAGAAATTTGTGCTTTTTATGTTTGTTTTTGAAAATAGATAAGCAGGATTAGATTTCATATTTAAATTATGAAGTGATTTTGGCTGGTTAGGAGGACTGGGTAAGAAAAGTTTATGGACTTAGATAATATTTATAAACAAACTAGATTTTAGAATAATCTATGCAGAGTCTGCAATATGAACATATCTTATAGACCTGATAAATTTATCTATAAAATCTCTGTATTTTTTATTCTCATAATAAGCTTGATATGTTTCCCTTTATGGTCATAGTATTTTTTGACGACTTTAAAGATTTTGATTGATTTATGTTTCAGGTAGCTTTTATATTTTTTATGAGTTCTGTATAAGGATTTTTAAAGTTTTCTGAATGATTGATTTTTATATTTGTAATTTCTTCACAGTCCCCTTACTCTTAATTTTCTGTGATTTTATCCTAATGCTAAAAGTGTTATAATGAACCATGATATTATCTTCATCAACTTCCAAACCTAAAAATATGAATTATTACAAGCTTCAATAAACTTTTATTTAGGATTATATTTTTTCTTATATATTGTTTAGTGAAACTATCTACCAAACACAAAACATTTCTATAAGTGCTATCTTTTATTATCATTATAAAATCTTTAAGAGTTCATATTAGTTATATCAAAAATTAATGATTTTTTCAAGTATAGGAGCATCTAGGATTTTATAAAACAAAAAAACCTAAGACCCTATTGATAAAAATCTCAAACCAAAACTTAAAATTTTACATAAACTCTAATTTTAACACCTAAGCCTATAAACTCTTTAACAGAATACACAAAATCATTCTTTCTGATAATGAAATAATTTTTTTTCTTCTAATAATAGCAAATCTATCAACTCACAATTTTGGAATATAAAAACATTCTTTTAAAATAAAGCTAAGAAGAAGGTTTATTAGGTCGTCTATAACCTTTAGAAAACGATGAGTTTGTTATAGGTTTTTTTCTAATTCCTTGTGAATTTTGTTTTTTCCACTTGTAATACTTAGAATTTTTCCCTTTAGTCAATTCGTTTTTCACATCTCCAGCAGTTGAGAATCTAATATAAAAAGGAAAAACTTCATCTTTTACTTGATATCCTAAAGCAGACCTTTTAATATTTTCAAAGCTTGTAGGGTCTTCAATTTTATCAAGACAATTAGTATTAAGTGCTTGAAGAGCATTATCTTCATTTGGGAATATCACATTACAGCTTGTATCATTCAGCCATTCTACTTTACTTGGGCTGAAATAGTGAAAATAATTTAATATTTTTGTTGTGCTCAGATAGTCTACACCATATAAATAAAGTGAATTCATACGAATATCACCACTTGGTTCTGTGTATTTTTCCCAATAATCAACTTCTTTTTCTTCTGAGGTCTCAAATCTTAACATACGATTTTTTTGTTTTTCTCTTTCTCCCTATATCTTAAATACAGGATCATTAAGCTGTAAAGGCTCGCCGGTTGAGAATCTTTCTTCACGTTCTTTGCGCTTTTTATACTCTTCTGACCAGGTTGATTCCATATTTTTATATCTATCAAAAATTTTATATTGAAATACCCAAATTATATAATTATAGACTATCCAAAAACCTAGAATATCAAACTCTATATATTAAGTATTTATATAAATAATCATTTTAATAAACTTTATCGTAATGATTTTTAATACTAAGTACTTGTTGCTAATAATTTTAAAATAAAATTATTGATTTAAAATGTATGTAAAAGTGAATTTTTAACTCAAATTTTAATACTTTCAATATATATATATAATATTCGATCTCAAAAGTGCTGTAATAAATTTTTATTAGCTCATTCCTTTAAGTTTTGTAAGAATGATAATGCTATTTAAGTTAAATAAACATATTTAAATATCCATTAATGGTTTAATATGATTAATATAATTTTAATATATTCAACATATGAACATTGTGAGCTTAGTCTAAGTTTTATATGAAAACAATTTCTAACCAAGATGAATCATTAGCTTAATTAATGAAGTGTTAATAAAAATATGGACGACCAGACTAGAAACGTGAAAATTCCTTTGCGAAACAATTCAACTTTCTTAAGGCCTATAAACGATAATTTCAATGTAACTAATTCTCCATATACACTTAAAATGAACAGAATGTCATTACTTATTCGTTCAAGCGTATTTCCAAAATCAACAGTTCTGTCAAAAAAAGTAAGCCGACAATCAAAAGTAATCTCAGATTCACCTTCAAGTATTATAAAAAGTAAAAGTGAGCCAAACCGTCATGAGCCTTCAATGAGTATCTCAACTCACAATGCTAATTTTTTCAATGAAAAGCTTGAAAGTCGTTTAGAAGAACTATGCAAAAATCCATGCACATCAAAAATGCGCCTTAGCGTATTTTTAGAGTTTTTTGATGAGATAACAAATTTTTTAAGTCCATTTACAAGTATTTTAACTATAATAAAACAAGGAATACTTGATAATCTTGATCAGACATCTGTTGATGCCGATATGCAGCTGAAGTATGAGAAATCATGTGAAAAATTTGAAAAAACTATAGCAGGTTTAAATAAAGATAAATCACTTCTTATCAAAAAACTTAATACAGCACTTTCTGAACTTCATGATATGACGAAAGCTAAAGAATCATTTGCGAAATGTGCTGAAAGTTTGGAAAAAAAACTAAAATTCCTTGAAGTCGATTGTGATAAAGTCCAAATGATTGAAAGTTTGAACAAGCAATCAGAAATGATTCATAGACAAACGAAAAAAATCGAATCTATGATGATGTATGAAATTAAGATGAAAAAAATTATTGAAAAACTTGTAAATAGCAGGGATACAAACTTGACTGTTATCCTTGATGAAGTTAGAGAAGAGTTAGAGAATTCTTGTGCTTAGTTTGACTATGTTATCTATAAGCATATATATATTTTCATAGAAAATCCTTTAAATTATTCTATTCACAACAATTTAAGCGCTCCATAAATAATCATCCTATCAAACATATATATATTTTCATAGAAAATCCTTTAAATTATTCTATTCACAACAATTTAAGCGCTCCATAAATAATCATCCTATCAAACATATTAATCTTAATTTCTTATGTATAAAAAATCCCCATAATTCATCATATAAGCCTAAATCAATTCAATATTTTCAAATTCAATCTAAATATAATATTTTCATCTAATATCTTCAATCAAAAAAATAATAAGCCCACAACCCTAAAAAAATCAAAACAAATAAAATTTCTATATAAAAACTATATCAAAACTTCTCAAACAAAAAAATCCTAAACACAAAAAAAAATATTAATATAAACTTATTCCCATAAAAATATTTACATCAGAATTGATAAATGGAAAATCAAACTCTCCAAAGATCTCAAACAGTTAATCAAATTGCATACTCACCATATAAAAATCAATTTCTACGTATAGTATCAAGCAAACAAATGCAAAAACGGTTAATTGTGAGAGCTCAAAGTAAAAAGCATATAAGTTCATCATCACTGAGCAGCTTTAGCTCAATTTTTACATCATCGGGTAAAAATCCGAAAATCCTTGATGAAAAAATCATAGTTACTAAACAAATTGGGGATTCTTATTTAGAAGAGTTAAAAAAAAAGTTAGAGGAAAGAACTTCTCCTGCTCCAATATGTGAGATTCGTATTTATTTTGAATTTTTAGATGAGATTATAGACTTTTTAAAGCCTTTAAGCCCTGTTCTTCAAACTATAAAATCAGGTTTGTTTAACCTTATGGAAGAAAAAACAGAAAACCATGAATGGAAAGCTAAATACAAAATTATTGAGAAATCAAACCAAAAATTATCAAAATCTCTTGAGCTTCTACAAAAAGATAAACAATTACTTATAAAAAAACTCAATAAATCCGTTAGTATAATTGAAGAACTTACATGTTTAACAAAAAAACAACTACTCGAAATTGATGACTTAAAAAAAAAATGTTCCTCAAATCCTGATAGGTTTTTAGACTATGATAATGTTATAGATAATTTATTAAGACAATCCAGTACAATTTGCAATCAAAATCAAGTTATAAAAGAATTAAGTTTGAATGAAATTAAACTAAAAAAAGTTGTGCAGAAAATAAGCTTAAGTGGATATGCTGTAGAAAAAATTATTAATGAAGTAGATAAAGAAATAAAAAATGGAGACTAGAAAATTATAAACTAATTCTAAATAAACTTTCTAGCAAACTATTAGTTAATGTCATATTTTAGTGAAATTATAAGATTCTAAAA
>MPUH01001168.1:0-22220 GCA_001970955.1 Stentor coeruleus
AAATAATATTAAATAATATTAGATAGTTTATCAAGAAAAATTTATATCAAAATATTAATTGGAAGGTGCTGAGAAATAGATTATGAGTTGCATAGGAAAACATATTTTCCATCATTAGTGAATAATATCTCTTTTATATATTCAATATATGATTGATTAAAATAAGATTAATGCTTGAAAATATTGTTTTTTTGATTGAGTGACATAGAATTTAACTTAGATAAATATCTCATGCCTACTCCTTGATTTCTTTATATATTTGTTTATTCTTCATCTCTCTTTTTATCTTCTTCTTATATTTTTTTTCTACCTTCTTCCTCTTGTTTGTTTCTTTCCTCCTCTTATTTTTTAACTCTCTCCTCTCCTCTCCTCTTCAATTCTCTTCTTTTCTTCTTCCTCTCTTTTCTTTCATTTTCCTCTTTCATTTCCTCTTTCTCTCTTTTTCATCCAATATTTTCTTCTCTTCCTCTTGCTTTCTTATAATCTCTTCCTCTTCATCCCTCTTCCTTTTTCTTCCCTTCTTTTTGTCCTCAGCTTTCTTATCTCTCTCTTCTTTTACTTGCCTTAACGTGACACATTCATCATTACAATTCTTCAAGCTATTCTCTAATCCTTTTATCTTTAAACTATGTTCTTGACAAAGTGTTTCAAGTTTTTCAACCATTTCTTCATACTTCTTTTTTTCTTTTTGTTCTACATTTTCCTTTTTGTTCTACATTTTTATGGTCTTCCAATCCTTTCTTAAGAGTAATACTTTCATCAATCATTCATTTCTGTTCATTCTCGCAGTTATTTCTTTCTTCTGTATTTCATCAATTTCTAGATTTTAGCAGAAGTTTTTTGAGCTTTTCTTTCAATTTTTCCTTTCTTTCTTTTTTCCTCCTAATTTTATCCAGTTTATTTTAAGCTCATCTTGTCTATATTTCTGTTCTCTTTCAGAATCAATTTTCTCACTCAGATCTTTAAGCTTAGTTTCTAATTCAATATTGAAAATCTTAACCTAATTAATCTGTTTTTCATAATCTACTTAACCATAATTTCCTTCTTCTAATCTTAGTAGTGAGTTCAACATATTCGTTTTTATATTTTTCGCTCTCAGCTTGAAATCTTCTAATCTTTCAAAAATTAACTTCGCAAAATAGTTCGATTTTGCTTTGCTGTTAAAGGTTTAAAAGCTTTCTTGTATCAAGCAAACGTATCAGGGCTTCCTTTTTTTATTCTTAAGAACTTGAATTGATCTGGAATATCTTCAATATCCCAATCTTTAATATCCCTATCTTCAATATCCCAATCTTCAATATTCCTATCTTCAATATCCCAATCTTCACTATCACTATCTTCATTATCCCAATCTTCAATATTCCTACCTTCAATATTCCTATCTTCAATATCCCTATCTTCAATATCCCTATCTTCAATATCACTATCTTCAATATCACTATCTTCAAGATCCCAATCTTCAATATCACTATCTTCAATATCACTATCTTCAAGATCCCAATCTTCAATATCACTATTTTCAATATTCCTACATTCAATATTCCTATCTTCAATATGACTATCTCCAAGATCCCAATCTTCATTTTCTCTCATCCATTGGCTAGTATCATTGTTTCCTCTATTGATTTGATTGATACTTTCGGACACAATTTGATGAATGTTTGCGATCATTTTATTATATACGCTGATTAGTTTGGCCTTATTCTGTTTTATGATTTTTTCAAACTTTCTGATACGTGATAAGCTTGCTGAGAATGTTTGCATGAGTAATTTTGAACGACAAGAAGATCCTTCTTGATGATTAAGCATATGATATCTACAGTATCTAAACTTTTGTTGGCAGGAGCATTCATACTCCGACGGCGATATACAATTCCGACTTGTACAAAAGAAGGACATATTTATAATAGTGGACATAATTAAAGAAAAATTAGCTTGAACTTTTATAAATATGGAAAAAGTTTATACATAAAAATTATACTTGGAGAGTTTTTATTTAAAGTAAACTTAAGTTGGGAAATATAGATTAAAAACTATGAGAGATAATATTTTTTTTAGATTTTTTATTGGAGTTGATGATTGAATTTGAGATTGATTAGATGAATTTTTTTTTGGAAAGGATTTTACTTTTATTTTGTGTTTTTAGAAAAGAGGATGAAGCTTTTTGCATTGTGATGTAAGATTTGTTGGCTTTTGGAAGATTTTTATTTGAAATTTGTCTTATGTGAAAATATTTTTTATTCCAATCATTAGTAGATTTTTGATTTTTATTCTTATTTTTAATATCTTTAAGAAACTCAGCAATTTTGTTGTCTGGGCTCAATGTCTGCGAGAAAACTGAATGAATAATTTGAATGCTTATGTGGTTTTGTTCAGTGCCGGTAAAGAAATAATCGTTATACATGGTATTTAATCGGCTTTATGCGCTTTTAATCAGACTTAGATTTGAAAAAGTACTTCTTTTGCTAGTTTTTCTAGTGAAGAAGCTAATGTTAATTATATTAAACTTTTTTATATCTACTTAGTTGATTTTTTTATGGTTTTGATTATAACAGAGAGGCTTAGGATTTAAATTGAAAAATATTGATTATTATTGATGATTATATGATTTTGTTTATAACAATTCATTAGATTTTAGAAAGAGTTTAGAGGATTCATTTAAAGCTTTAACCTCCTCCTTTGGTGCTTCAATGTAATTCTTAGTAATTCACAATCTAGATTGTATTGTTTTATTTTTTGGTCTTTTTTCGATAGTTTTTCTTGATTATCCTAAATATCTACTCCAGGCAAAAAATTTCGATATTTTTTACTTGAATTAAAATCATAACTAAAATTCTCATATTATATTTTGCAATTGAAAAATATATCTAGTTTCTGTATATTATTCTTATAAAATCTCAAGAAGTGCCTCGATAAGACCTACTTAACAAAGAAAATTTCTGGGAGAACTAAAGCCTAAATGCTACCTACCATAAATAAGTGTTTAATAGTCTGTTGAACAGACAATTCTTACAAGCCCCGATCCACCATCTCGAAATATCCAAACCTCAGCGGATTCTTTGAAAGGCAAAAGCAAGAGTGAGTGTCTAAGAATCATGAGAGTGCTGATAAGATGCGAAGCACCTAAACAAGAAATGAGTCTATGCCAATTATTGAGAATTAGGAGAGTTGCGGGAGAATAGGCTGATTATGAGTATAACGTTCTACCTTGGGATTCATAGGACCCTGAAAATGAAGGATGAACTGTTTGCATAATTTTTGCTTGTTTGAGGGCATAGACTACGAGTGTGAACTCTCCCTGTAGCTGGCAAGATCATATTTAGTTAGTTCCTTAATAGTAATGGCTGGCTCTTCTTCTTTTTCTAATCTGGACTTTTAGATTATACTTAATTTTTTTGTAGAGACGTTTAAACTTTCTCATAGTTTTTTCTTTTGAGTATTTACTTGCAATTGATTCTATAAATTATATATAAAATGGAGGAGTGCAAATTGTCCGAAGACCATAAAGACAGTCCAGATAAGATCCTACCCCAAGAAATACCTTCTGAAAAGTTCTGTAGAATATGTCTAGACAAAGGCACTAAAAAATTGATTTCTCCTTGTCTTTGTTCTGGAACAGGAAAATTTATTCATGAATCCTGTTTGAAAAAATGGATTTCACTGAAGTTTCCAAGACTAGTTGGTGCTCAGTGCGAAGTATGCAAGTCTGTTTATGTAATGTCAATAAAAAAAACTTATAAATGTAGCGCAAAACAAGGAATTGATGGAAAATCGACACACTGTTATTGTATACCAGCATCATTATCAATTCTTGCGACCATCGGTATAGTTATGTATGTACTTTTTTCTGATTTATTAGATTTTCAAAGCGAAATGATGCTTTCAGTTATTATACTAATAGTGTGTGTTCTTTTAACAGTTGGATGCTTTTTTTTGCTTATTAGATCAATTTATAAGTTGTTTGTCAAGCGTGAATTTAAACATTGGAGAATTAGGTCATATAAAAAGAAGTCAGATAGTAGTACTAAATTTAAAGCATAAATTAAAATAGCTGAAATATGTTAAAATAGAGGTATGAATATATTAGGATATTTTTTATAATTATTGATATGGAAAACTTATACAGTGGAAATATTTTGATTTTGGATAAAGGAGATAAATTTTCTATTTAGGAAAATCATTGCAATAAATATTGATTTTTTTTTGCATCAAAGAGTAATTAATTAAGCTCATAATGTCCATAAAAGTACTTGGGATTCATATATTATACATATCTCAGATACTATACAAAGTATTTATTTGTATTTTCTTAGACTCATACAAACAAAATATCATAATTCTTTTTTAAAGCTATTAAGTGAAGGAACGCTGAATTTTTTTCTTCCTCCTATTCAATTTGTATTATTTAAAAATCAAGACTCCTGGTTTTTTTTTTCAATAATACATACAATATCTGGCATTATTCTCTATCTTTTCTTATGTTACATGCAATTTATCCTTTCTCAAAAAACTCTTCTTACAAGGAAATAGAGGTGTAATAATTATTCATACAGATTTGATTAGTTTATAAATCCTCTCTCTATTTCGAGGATATATTTTAACTTATATTCTTCTATTTCATTTTTCATGATACAATTTATGCTTAAAAAGTATCATGTCTGGCCCAAAAAGAAAGAAAAACTTAAATGCTAATTTTGTTGAATTATAAGAAAATATTGTTTCAGTAATTTATTTCCTTCAAATTCAATCATTGATTCATCTACAAATTTATTTCTAGTTTGCATTATTTAAATGATGCAATCTGAATTTGGTTTAAATTCGATTTATTTGTAATTGAATAAAAATATTTTATCTTTAGGTAACTATTAATTCTCTCTAATTGATTACTGATATGATAAACTTCCTTTTTTACATGTGAATTTTCTAATATATTTTATATTCAGCCTTTGAATTTATCCCCATCATGATAAGAATTGATTAAATATCTTAAGTTAATAATTTAATAGATTTGCTGCTTTTTTATATAATCTTTGACTTATTTTATGTTAATTCCTCATAGATGGTATAAGAAAGAAATCTAGAGAAGTCTTATTAAAAGTTTAAAAATACTTTCAGATTTAGGAAATAAGAAGAACTTTTGATTTGTATTTAATTGAAATTAATTATTTTTCTTCAAGTGTTAAGACAGGTACAGCCCCCAAGTCGCCATTATAACACTACCAAACTGTATCATACTGCCACCATATTGCCACTTTAATCCCATCATTCCACAACTTATATTGGGATGATTTTCTATGATAAAATCTATTTTTCTTCATATAATCACTGAAAAATCGTATATCATAATATAATATTAGATCAGAAAAACTAAGCCCAGCTTATCTCCTGCATCTCGCAAAGCAAAACACAAAGAATTTAATCCATAAACTTTTTTAGCATTCTTTATCCAACATCCCTTTGATAATCCTCACAAAATCATAAAATTCTTACCTAATTTCTATTTTTTATTCTAAAACTGCAAATCAATTTATAATTATAATTGCAAATGGAAGAATTATTAAATAGGCCTATTTGCGCTAAAACGAATCCAACAGAAGAAGAACTCCAAGTTTCCAACAAAGCTGATATAAAAATTTCTAAAAAATTTCATTGTGTCTACTGCAAAAAAGTGCTTTCATCCAAACAAAACTTAAAAGAACATGAATTTATACATACAGGAGAATTGCCGTACATATGTAAAAATTTTGGATGTGGGATGAAGTTTAGACAAGGAAGTGTTCTATCAGCTCATAAGAGAATTCATAATATCATTGAAAAATATGCTAATCAGGACAAATATACGTGGGTAAAAGTAAGATTTATTTAGTTGACAGATTTAGTGAATGGGTTTAATGGGGAAAAGACTATGGTTTTAGAAAAAAATGTGGAAAAAATCGAAATACCCTTGATTAATACCCCGCAAGCGTTTCTTATAACTAGAAATTTCAATGATTTTGAACTTTAATTATTTTAGGATTATGATCACTAAATTTAATATGCTTCGTTTTCAAATTTTGATTTCAAGAACACTATTAAAGCTTGTGAAAATAGAAAATCATACTATTTTCAAATAAAATTAAACTTTTTAGTCTTAAAAAAAAGGTAAAATTCGAAATTTTCGTAGATTGTCTTAGGATAAAGTATGCTGTATTTTTATAATCATGTATTGTGTAAGCTACTTTATGAAGAAAGGTTTTTATATGGTTTTATTTGTTATAACTAAGGCATGATATTAAAATATTGATGATATAAAATATTGTTTATTCTAGTTGTGTAAGTTAAGCTTAAAAATGAAAGGATTTACATTTTTTGCTAAATATGAGTAGAAAGGTAAAATGATATAAAGTAATTAGAAACATTATAAAATCAAGAAAGACATAAAAATATTCGAATGAAGCAGAAATTATAGAAATTATAGAAATTTAAGAAAAAAGGAAATAGAAATCAATTAGTAGGCTTGGAAGTAGTTGAGATTTCTGAATATGTCTATAAACAATTAAGGAAATTGTATCTGGAATTCAATGAAAAGCCTTTTCTTCAAACTTTTAAGGTTTTTCAATTTTTTCGGCATAATAGAATAAATTACCGACATAAATTTTTTAGCTTTTATGTGTAAATTTACCTTGAAATAAATCACTAATTTATTAATTGGCAAAGACCAAAATTACTTTTTAATTTTAAGATTGGTGTATGATTAATCAGTTTTTCCTTTCTAATTATAGTTCATAAAATAAAACAATTTTTAATACTAAATTATAATTCTAACTCCACATAAAATTAATATTTCCAAACTATTTTTCAGAGTTAATTATTGGATCAGTAAACATTTCAGAGAGAATTTATCCTAAAAACAATATAAAAAAATATTTTTTATTTGAAAGGAAATAGTTGGAAAATTACTTATAGAATTAAAATTAGCTACCCAAATTTTGTCAAAATGCTATAAAATGTTTAATTAAAAAAAAAAAACTTGGCGTAGATTTATTAACAGTCATAAATTATTGAATAATACTAATAATTTTGATATAAATCTATCTATATATATTCTATCATTTAAATACATCTTGTATTATAAAATGAAATAAGAGTCTAAAAATAATAAAAAAATACTTAACCTTTAATGACTTAAAGTGAAAATCGACACTGTTTTTGCTTAAGCTATAAAAGTATTTAAGCATGCTTAAAATTATTAAAGATAAAATTGAATAATACTTAACATCAAGATTGCTACAAAGTTTATGTTTTAAGCAATAATTTCGATTATGATTTTATTTAACAAAAACGATTATTAAGGATCTTAAAGCAATTATCTTTGTCAATAACTGCATATTAATTGATACTAAATCTTAAAATATCTAATAAATATATCTATCTTATAATCTCCCCCAATAAATATATAAATTTTTAATACTCGCATCTCTCTAATATTCATCAATAGCAAATTCTTCATATCAGATTTTAACAAGAACTAACCTTCCAAGCATATTCCAAATCCATTCTAAGCATTCAAGCGAAAACCAAAATCCCTAACTGATTCTTATTTTCTAACAATCCAATCACAGTCATTAAATAATTATTTATTCTCCTAAAATCTAAACTAATCATTAAAAACCAAAAACTCTCATTTTCTACCTATAAATCCCTAAATCCCTTAATTTTTTTTTTTAAATTTATACTCCATATCATATTTCCATCATCTACAACATCAAATCTCTTATTCAACCTACAAAAAATTTTACATCTCACAATCATATCTTTTTTAAACCAAACCAACACTTTAAAAGTACAAATTTCTTAATACTTACATTAAAAATCAAATAATAAATGGATTCTTTCAACCAAAGTACCTTTCAGTAACTAAAATCTAGGTTCATCCTAAGTGAAATCGATCTTTACTCATCAGAACCTCTCTCCTACAAATCTCATCTAATTGAACACCTACGAAAACTCGCTGAATATCTTGTTTGGAGCGACCAGCATTCAAAAACTTTTTTCTCGTAAGACTTACCTAGTTTATTCATATCTCGCAACACTCAGCTTTCCCTTTGTGGAATCCTAGAAAATTGTTCCGACCATCAAATCATCCTCCAACTTCTTCAAACTGCCACTCTGCTTATCCACAATCTTTCCAAAGATGAAGACAAGTCCTACCTCGTTTCATCCAAGTTATGCTCATCTCTAGTGTCTTTTCCCTTCGATTTTACAAACGAAGAAGTTGTTGATAACTATATGTCCTATATAAAAGGTCTAGCTGTAAATCTTAACAAAAACTCTTTAACCAAGTTCCTTCTCACCAATAATTTCGCCCTTTTTTCTGGGGCAATGATGTTTTTTCACTATAAAGACCCGCTGATCCGCACTGCATCAAGAACAGTCATTTTGTCAATATTAAAAAGTACGAGTTACTTAGTTAATCATGATAAAATAAATGCATACATTTTAGAATGTGAGTTTTGCTTTGGTCTTGTTAGTCGTTTGTGGCAATTAATTATAGACCTTGGTACATACTTTTATAAAGATGAGGCTCAGACTGAGGAAATTATAAGTGAAGCTGTAGACTTGATGTTTTGTATTAATGATGTTTATCAACAACAGGCACATGATATTTGCCAAAGACTTGTTTGTGGGTTTTTAGAGAAAATGATTCCTGGACTTGTTGGCTCAGTTTGTGGAGAAGGGAAATGGTTGAATTGTGGCTTGGCTTTGATGGTTTTGACTAAAGTTATTCAGGTTATTAATGTGAAAAATATTTTAGATACTCTTGTTGGAGTTTTATTTGCTGATAGTGTACCAAGAAAAGTCTTGGAACTTGGTCGGAAAGCCCCTCCAACAAGCCCGAGTAAAGACTTTGTTATAGATTATAATGACCTTGTCCCTAATTCTTTTGCTGAAAAAGTTCTCCAAAAACTAAACCCTGACGAGAATTTTGGCGGGGCTTTTTCAGTCACTGAGTCTTTGATGTCTTTATTTGTCCTTCAATCATGTATTTGTAACCCAAATATCAGCCAGCCCTTGTTAGCATCTTTAGGACTTCTTTCTCAAACCCAAGCTCACAATGAAGTTTTAAATGATCTCCATTACCCTGCATCTAATTACAACAGCAACATACTTGAATCAATATTATCACTTTTACTATCTAATAAACCTGGTGGGTTTATTGCATTTTCAGTATCTATGAAAATTATCTATGAACTTACTTGTGGACCAGCTCCAATTATTCGTTCAAGTCATATTAAGTATTTACAAGAAATCCTTTTAAAATTCACAATCCGCTTAACCTCAGCTTATGAAGATGATGGATTAAGGAACTTCCTCATTGAGAACTTTGAATCTGAATGGCTTTTTATTAAAAACTTAAGCTTATCTCATAGTGTACCAATACCAATATACAAGTCTTACTCTTTAATAGCTGAACCATCTGGGGTTAGTATAAGAAAGCTTAGTACAGACCAACCTGAGTACTTACAAGTTAAACAGGTTCAAGAAGATGTTAGAATTTTCTTTATAGTCTATAAACTTTTAAAAATTATTTCACAAGACGATCCAAATGAATACCCTTTAGAAGTCCCTGATATCTCAGGGCTTAAAATTGGAGACTGTGTTGATACAAGTAATTATTATAAAGGAAACTTTGCCTTCAACGACCTCATCCATGCAAGTCTTTTACCTTCAAAACCTTATAAAAACTCTTCATTACCCAGTTCCAAACCTGTTTTCATTTGTGAAACTGAAGGTTCTTTACTTATTTTAGAACCTATTCCAGATCTTGCCCCTGCAGCGAAGGTCCTTGAAATCCTCCAATGGAAAAGCCTTAAAGTCTCAACAGACACAGCAAAACACTCTTTAATCCTCACAATCCCAAGAAAAGTAACCCCAACACTTTCATTCCAATTAAAAAGTAAATCAGAGCTAGTCTTGCTCCAAGCCAAATTAGCCCAGCGTATCACCTTTGCCTTATCTTTAGAAGGGGAAATTATAAGATCTTTTCTTGAAGACACGTCAAGGAAAATTATAGGTAGTTATTCGTTCTAATAAATAACAAATGGCGAGTCCAGCAGAAATACAAGCAATTTTAAGAGACGAAAGAAAACTTCATGAAATTGCCAAAGCAGCTTTTGATGCTGTAGACAACGATCATTCAGGATTTATAGACGAACCAGAGCTAAAAACTGTAATGTGTAGTGTTGCAGGAGATATTGGAATGGACCAACCAAGCGATAGCGATGTTAGAGATGTGCTTAGAGAACTTGACACGAATCGCGATGGGAGGATAAGCTTGGATGAGTTCAAAGTACTCATAAAGCAAGTCTTAGAGCTGATGGCTAATCAATAATTAGATAATTTACTTAATGATAGGGACTTATATGCTAAAATTGAGTTAGCTTATTGTTGACTTCATGAAAAATATACCTTTTATAGGATTTAGTAAGCTTTTATGATATAAAATACTGGAGATTTTTAGTTTCTTTATACCAAATCAGGTTTTGCATATAAAAAAACGATTTTTTCATATTTTTTATTTGTCTGATGTTATTTTTATAAAACACCCAATACTACTATATATAAATCATTTAAAAGATATTACTTGCGAGCTTCAAAATCTAGGCCTTCATGAGACACTGTGCTGAGTATTCCTGAACCTAAAGAAGATCCATTGCTATTTGAGGAATGAACAAGTTTCCTAACTTTTGATATAGAAAGGTTGGTTCTTTTAGGTAAAGTTACCGGCGGCCAGGATATTACTGATGAATCTCTTGGAAATTCTATAAAACAAATGTTGTTACACCTGGCTATATTGCCTTTTTCGAAGTTCAAAACATAAGAAATCGTCACTTTTTTAAGATCACTGTGGTATTTAACTTCTTCTAAATCTCCTTTAAGAACTTTTATTAGGTTTCTGCATAGGTTTAGATTAAGCCCTGGAGGAATTTTTAACTTTTCATAATCTAAAGGGGTTAGCAAATATTTGCTAAAAATTGTGTCCATTTCTTCTTGAGTTATACTATTGCTATAGAATTTAAACCGGTATTGGACCGAATGCAAAGACTATTTAGGAATTACAGTTTGGCTTAAAGTAAGAAGAAGGTCTGAGTTTTTGTCTGTATGCAACAAAGTATATTCTAAAAGCATCTTCAAAAGCTGGTTATGTTTTAGTCTATCATTTCTAACACATGGTAAGTCTTTATCAACAACCAAATTGACTTTAAAATTATTATCAGTCCAGTTTTTCCAACATATTTGTATCATATTTACCACTTCAATCCTAATATCAAAATCACACATATTCACCTCTGAAGCGCCAAGAAAAAAACTTAATAATCCTTCAATATCTAATTGTCTATAAAAATGATCAAGTGACATATAAATTTCGTTTTCAGTAATTGCATTTTGTTTAGTATAACAATTGCTAATCTTATTAGCCAAAGTATTAGTATAACTCTGAACATTCCGCATAGCTGTAACTGCAACACTTCTAAGAGTTACAAATCTACTAATATCTTTGATAATAAGTAAAAAAGATTTCATTCCATGTATAGTTATCGGCATAATCCTTGTGAGAATAGAGCTGAATTCATCATATTGTTTAGGAGGTTTGAATATAAAAAGGAATTCTTCTTCAGCAATAAGGCCTTTTTTAGCAATATTGATCATACTAAAAATCCTCTGTGTGTGTTCTTTAGAGAATACATTAGTAATATGTAATGGCATTATATCTTCACATAAGGCAACGGATATATTAACAGCAATTGGGTTCATTTCAAGGATATCTCCGCTATCGTTGATTATAAAATACCCACAGTTAAATCGATTTGAAGCTTTTTGTAAGTCAATGACCAGGTCTGAATAATATTCTTTCATCGCCCAAAGACCTTTAAAGTCTTTTTTCAATAAAATCAAGACAATGGACATGGTTGTGTATTCGATTAGGTTCCGAGAAACTGACTTGAAGCATATTTCTTTTATCAGTAGGACTAGTAAGTGTTTTTCTATACTCACAGATGTTGAAGCATGATAAACGAATTCTAACATAATCAGCACGTTCTGTGAAATCGCATTACTAGCTTCACTTTGGAGAACCAAACCAAAAGCTAGAAACTTATTGATTCTTGGCCACTTTGAAGTCATCGCATTCACAGCCATCAGTACGCAGACCACAACAAGGCGGTCTAGGGAGAAATTTTGTAGCAGGTCGAAAATAAGCATGGCGATTATCAAACACTTGAAAAGAGCCAAAGGGAAAAACGAATTGTTAAAAACGAAGTCTATGTATTTTTTTTCGTTACTAGGCGACTTGAAGGCAAAGAGCCAGTTTTGCTTGTAAGAGTCCCAAATGGTTTTCCTGTTATCAATAGAGTTCATATTTTTATATTTTTAGATATTAAAAGATGTGGTTTTAAGTGGTTTATTGAAACTGGGTTTTATTGTTTTTTTCTCGGTTTTTATATTTATTTCTTCTTTAGCGATTTGGTTTAATAGTTTTCCTTTATTTGTTTATGGAAAACTCGTTATGTTTTTGCAGATTTTTTTGCGGTTTTTATTAGATTTTATTGGCAGGTCTATGTGGGTAAGGAGTTAGAATTATTAGTGGGAAAATATAAAAGCTGAGGATTTAGAATTATATAAATGGAAGGTTGTTGGTATGAAGATCTTATAACAAACTTAATTTTTCTATTTTGTCCTTAGATGATTATCCTGAATATAAAATCCTTAAAAAAATATTTAGTTTATATAAAACTTTGTAGTAGGAGAAAACTTGAATGCTTTCTTAGTGTGAAAATTATATTTAAGATCTTGGGAAAATTTTGAAAACATAAATTTGTTTATATCATAGACACTTTCTCCTTAAAATAAGCAAAATAATTTTATATCCTTGTGGTATCTCAAAAACACATTGTCCTGTAAATAAAATTAGATACAAAAATTTTTATTGCAAATTAAATTTTACAAATGAAAAAATATCTGAAGTCATAAGTTCCAAGAAAACCCTACTAGTGGAAGTAAACTAATAATAAAGAATTTATAATGGTTTAATAAAAAAATTATAAAAATCAATAAGAATTTTAATAAACACCTTAATAACTAACTATTATATTTCCCAAACTTAGTAAATAATGTATTTATATAGATTATCTCATATTAAACCTAGTTTTTAACTTAGAATAATAATTGGATTATTTATTATGTATACTTTAGGTTTATTGCAGAATAAAAAAATGTTTTTCTATTTAGTATGGCAACAATTATAAGTAATATTTAAATCATAAAAATATGATTACAAAATAGCAATGATATCTTAAATATATAGTGATTCATGAGCATTGACTTTTATAAAGTGTTGATATATAGAAACTAGTTTAGTTTCATAATTAATTATACTATGCTTATATTAAAATAAATATAAATTATAATCCAGAATTCATCATAGGACAAATTCAGAATGCAAATAGCTTGATCTTTACATATTTTTTTTAATTGAGTGTTATATAATATTCTCTGCATGTAAAATATATCAAAAATAACAATTTTTATCCTAAAAAAAAAAAAATTTATAGAATTCTTGTTGCCTTCCTAAAAAATATAAATCCTCAATACCCAAAAATGTTAAAGACCATAAAATATTTAGACTAAATATTATCTAGTGTTTTAAACCCTAATCATAATATCTTATCATATTTTATGAGAAGAAAAGCTCAAATTAAAAATATAAAAATAAAATCGTTAAGTCAATATTTGTTCTACAATTGCTGCCCAAATCATCGTCATTAGTTTTTTTTGTTAATCCATATAATTTTATATTGTTTAAATCATTATCACAAACTTTTCTATTAAAAAAACCTATGTGATTATATCAATACAACACAATTTATCATCATTTTACCGCAAAAAAATCAAAATCTTTCTTTATCAAAATATCTTTAAATCATCATTCATACATCAACACAAATCCTAAAACTCTCAACATAAATTAGCACATCTGCCAATTACTTTATCAAAATTTTAATCTTTTCATTAAAATAATCATCAGCACCTATCCTAAAAAAATAAAATTTTCTATAACTACTAAGTTAATCCTAATATTTTTAACTCAAAGCACAATATTCTTCAATATTATACCTAGCTTTAAACTTAACAATACTACCTTTGCCAACTACAAATTCACTAAGCCCATATCCAAGTTGTGTAGCCCAATCATAAGTATAACCAAGTCCAGTCCATGGATAATTCATATAAGCTTCAGTACTATTATAAGAACCTCTCCAATTGTTACACATCCATATAAAATGTTCAGTATTCACATTAACCCATCTACTTGCAACCTGTACAAATTCTTGACCATTTTCCGGACAAAACCAAGGGGCTTCAGAATTATTACTTCGAACATTTATTACTGGAACTTCTAATAAACACTCTGAATCGAAAATCTCAGGATCAGGGCAAGGTCTGAATAAATCAGTCAAATTAACAAAAACTTCAACAATTGCGTTTATTGGTTCAATTGGAGGTAAACCAAGTTGTTGAAGCATCCGCAAAGTTTTATTTTGAACTGAATATTGTTTGCATGAAGCTTTTAAATCTGGATATGCTGTAAACCATGTTTCAATTGGAAGTTCAAAAGTACTATTGGTGATATTAGGGAAATACTTTGAAAGACCTGCACTTACCATTAATACAAGACCTTGATCATCGAATATTAGTTTTGAATTAGATCGGTTTATTGGGGTTAAAGCTCGGAATATACGAGATGGGACTGGGGTTTTGGCTACTTCTAGAGATTTTATGTACATTTCACAGTAAGGACCTGTACAGTTTAGTGATTGAGTGATTTTTGAAGATGGAGGAGAAAGTGGAATGGATTTCGATAGAATTTGGTTGAGCAGAAGAAGGATGAACATTTATTATATGTCAGAAACTATTTTTGGTGAATAAGTAAAATGCAAGAATTTGTGTTAGTTTGATTTATAAGATTTTTTTTTTTGGATAGTTTAATTAAGGTGATAAGGTTTTACTGAACACTTGATCATGCTTTGGTAAAAGTGAATGAGATATTTAATTAAATGTTTGACTTAGAGTTGAGTATTTTTTTTTTGTTCGGAAATACTTTAAAATCTAATAACAACTGCTGATTTTTGATTGGATGCATGATTTCATATTGGTGAAGAAGTTGTTATAAGATTAAATGATTGTTTACTTATATCTGACAGGAAAATTATCTTTTTAAAGTTTAGTTAGAGATTATAAATATTTCCTGACATGGGAATTTTTAGGATTTATCCATTTGGTTAGAATATTAGTTATAGGCATTTACAAGGGTTTTTAAAAATCTGTAACCAATATTGTATAAAATTAAAGCAAATTATGATTTTTAAAGGAATTTGTTTTGCATATTTTTTGTCCCAAAGCTAAGGTTATGCAGTAAATATCAGTTGAGACAATATTTTTATAATAACAATCTTTTATTAACGGACTTGCTTTTCACAGACGAGCATCAGGGAGCCCAAAGAAACTTTATATATTTTATAAACTATTCAATTCATAGCAAAGACAAGTCTTTATTATATCTAATAATTTCACATATAAATCCTAGGCTTCTTATAGAAAAACTATCATAATAAATTTTACAAAAAACATAACTTAATTGACTAAATCATAAAAAAAACACACATATTTTTAACAAGCATAAAACCTGCTATTCAAATTTTGATATCAACAAATGTTTTTATAAAAAATTGATGAATTTATACCTTTACTCAACCTGATAAACCACACATTTTTTAATAAGATTATTTTCTAACTAAGACATTTTTTATGTTCACATCAATAAAACTTCAAGAAATTCTTATATTTTCTAGCTTTCTTAACCAAACCTACATCTTTCTCTCAGTACCAAAAACTTTTAGCTCATAGAATTTTTTAAGTGTTTTTTTAAGTTTTTACTAATAACTTTACAGTAAATGGATAGAAAAAAATGCAGTAGGCCTGAAGTGAACTTTATATCAGGGCTCCTTGCTGGGTTAAATAATGCTATAATTTGTGCTCCACTAGACACAGCGAAAACTAGATTACAAATACAAGGGCTTTATAATAAATCCTATTCAGGTACTACACAAACACTATCTATGATATATAAAACTGAAGGTATTCGAGGTTTATATCAAGGTTCATCAATAACAATCCTTGCTTATCCTTTATCCTGGAGTCTTTACTTCATAATCTACGAGTATTTAAAATCAGTAACAAATGATTACACATCCAGTTCTCTATACTCAAATATTCTAAGCGCTTCAGGTGCAGGTCTTGTAAGCACGGTCGTAACTAATCCACTCTGGCTTATAAGAGTACGTCTTCAAGCTCAGCGAGAAAAAACAAATTCCGGTTGGGAAATTGGCAAAAATCTTATCCAAAAAGAAGGTTTTCTATCTTTATATCGAGGTTTTTCAGCTTCATTACTAGGTGTAGGTCATGTTATTATATATTTCCCAATGTATGAATACTTTAAAGAACATATTTATAATGAGGATCAACCAACGCTTATTGGGGTTTTAATCTCTTCTTGGATTCCCAAAGTTTGTGCAAGTGCAGTTTCTTATCCACATGAGCTAATTAGAGCTCGTATTTATACACATGATGCTACACAAGATAAGAGATTTTGTGGATTTAAAGGACTTATTATGTTTACTTTTAATACTGAAGGATTCAAAGGGTTTTATGGAGGTTTTTTTACAAATATTTTTAGAATACTTCCTTCAACTTTTGTCACTCTTTATACATATGAAAAAGTTAAGTATTTCCTGGAACATAATTAGATTTTAAAGTTTTTATTTTTAAAAATACAGAGTTTTTTAAAGGTTTTAGGTTGGGAATGCAAATGCATTGATAGGTTGAGAAAATAAATTGTGGTTTTTGGATCGGATTTTTAGATGGATGAGGTTTAATATTAGATAGGAAATTTGAAGATGGATGAAAGAAATTGAGAAAAAAGTTAAGCATTTGAGGAATTGGTAGTAATAAATTTAGATTCAAAAGAAAACGCAAATTTTTGGTATTATTAGATTTAAAAATAATTTTATATTAAGTGATTGAAATTGAAACTAATTATTGAATAGTGATTAGATATTTATAATCTGTGTTAACCACCACTCGCTAGTTTAAGCTTAATTATTTACTTCTAAAATCAGTATTGTAGTATAATTTGCATCTTTATAGTAAGCTTACTTTATGCCATTATGTTTTTTGATACAAAAAGTTATTGTTTTCAACATTTTCTGCGAGATGTGCTATCCTAAATGCCTGATACAATAATAATCTCACATAACTTTTTAGACATCTTCCCTTTAATTTTGGCAAAGGAAGAAATTTACTTTCTCCAAGTTCTAAATTGATCATTAGATGTGTAACCCTTAACTACATACGAGTGATATAAAACATTGTTCCTAAACCCAAATTATTTCTAAACCTAAATCACACTTAAAGAAGTTTTATTTAAAACTAACATTCTCAAATTACTTCAACACAATCTATATCCCTACAACAAAAAGTATCTCTTTCAGTTTTTATAAGTTCTAACTAAAATTATACGATTAAAAAAACTAATAATAAGGTCTCGAAGCTGTTTTTATATGCTTCCATTGCATCTGGGCAAGTAATTCCCCATCAACAGACTCAACATTCCTATCAACCCACTTATGTTGCCCATCAAAATGCGCACTTTCAAGATTCTTCATTTTCGTCTCTTTCGCTCCACAAGGTGTGCTATTTCTTTTATACTCATAAGGATTATGCCAATTTACACTCGAAATATCCGAATAATTAGTTTTCCTACCAACATTTTCCTGATGTTCTTTAATTTCTATACCTTTTGACTTAAAAATCCTTTCAATTCTACTAATATCTTTATTTTCATTAGTCCTTACCTTAAGCCTTCCAGTTCCTTTTGATTTCCCAGTAAAATTATCAACATCTAAACTTAAAGCAACAACATGTACACCTCCACAAAGTTCTTTTATAGTAGAAGCAGGGATATTATTAGGTACTGAAACAAGTTCTAAATCAAAAACTTCAGCTTTACCTGGATTTTGACGAGAAAAACTAGTTGCAAGCTCTTGTTGTTTCATTTGAGAAGAACTAGGAAATGAGTCTACAAATCTAGGTTGATAAGTATTTTGTGGTGTTCGAGGTCTAACTCTTGGAACTTTATTTGGAGAGTCACAAATATCAATAGAACTACTCAGGTTTTTCATTGTTTGATCACGTGGATCATAGTTTGGATTAGGTTTAGAAGAAGTTGTGAGGAAGTGAGAGGCTGGTTGGAGCTTTTCAGTAGGATGTGGGACTTGGTTTACAGGTTCCATACCAAAAAGATCGCTGTAAAGATGATTTTTCCTCCTTTCGTTATCGTTTTCTTTAGTCTCAGCTGGTTTTTTGTACTCTTGGACTACGCGTTCTTCGAAAACATTCGATGAAAAAGTTTCGTTTTTACGATAGTTAGGGTTGTATAAAGGCGGCCGAGTGTTTTCTTTTGGGCTATCGTGGAATTCTTGATTGTATTTTTTTGTGTCCAAAACTGATACACGGTCTTGCATTTTACGAGCTTTAGCCGAAGTGAACTCTTCTTGGTAGTTGTTTTCTACAATTGGTTTGTCTTTGTTTGGAGAAAATCCATCATAAAATTCTCTTTGTTTACGTTCGAAAGCAGAATCTTTTGTGTATTTTGGAGAAAAGTCTTTTGGTATTCCTAAATGGTCATTAACAGATTTTCTATGAAAAGTGCTTCGATCATTGCCTATAAGGTACTTAGTCGAATCATTTTGGTTTGTTCGAATTCCTGCAGCGGACATATCTGAAAAGTTAGCTTCTTTTGTAGGTTCTCTATAAGAAGTTGGCTCATTACCAAGGCTAATTGTTGTTTTTTGATATTGGTATCGGGCATATGTCATATTTTTTGGTTCTGGTTGTGAAGGTTGGAAAATCTTTGACTGTGTTTGTGGTATCTCCCTTGTTCTTTGGCTTATTGATGGACTTGCTGAAGAAAAAATATGCGACTTGCTTTGGCATAAGTTTCTTAATCTTGCTTCTGACATTTAATGATTATTAGAGGAATTTGAATTATTTTTCTTCATAAGACAATTTAAATTTCAAAATTAAAGATTTAGAATTTTCCAAAAATAGACCTAAGAATTTTGCCCAGACCTTAAACTTAGCTTCAAAATATGCTACTTAGTTTTATGGTGAATTTATTATGGCTTAAGAGTTTATTGCTTGTGTGCGAGAGGACTTATAAACTTGAGTTATTTATAAAAATTATTTTTAAAAAATTTGCATCATCTTTGATAATAGCATTTACATAATTTTCTTTGATAGTTTTTATGACTTTATTATAAAAAAACTTTCGATATTTCTTATTAAGGAGTTTTTAAAATAATTTTTCATAATATTTTCTTCATTGATTGCGAATAGTTCTAGTGTGGTTCCAATAATTAAGTTTATCACTAGGTTATTAAAATTTTTGAGGTTTTCTTCAGCCAGGAGTAAAGTCTAGATTTCGATTGAATGCCTTGACTCTAAACTATTTACTTGCAAATTAAAAAACTTTCTATAAAAAAGTGAGCTTTGCAAATTATTTATAGCTTTCTAAACATTTTTAATAGGAATTTAGATTTTAATCTTTAGAAATAGCCTTTGGATAATTTATAAATTGGCTTCCGATTAATATTAGATTGGGATAATGATAAAAGTATGGCTTTATTGAAATTATTTTCTGAAAATTAAATGTGAAGATTATTACTTTGAAGAAAACACCTAGAAAATAAGTAAAAAAATCATAATAAAACTATTGATTATTTTCTTTTATTAGATAAAGAAGATTCAAGTCCATCCAAGTTCATGAGCATACTTTCCAAATCAACCACACCAGTATTGGGTTTCTGTTCTACAACTCTCTGATCAGCAAGATTACACTTAACCGTGCTAGCATTTCCTTTATAATAATTCATTGGTTGTTGGAATCCTACAGGGTTTTGCGGGGTGTTTGAGTAATGCAAATTAGGGTTTTGAAACTGAGTATTTCCAGTTCCTTGAGGATAATTTGGATTATTTGTATGCCCAGGATTAGTCTGAGAGTATTGAGGATTGATAACATGAGTTGGATTTTGAGATACTGGGTTTTGATTATAAACAGGAGGATTTTGCATATAAGTTGATGAGTTAACAGGTGGTATAGGATGAGAATAATTGATAGGATTAGAAGGATAACTAACTGGATTTTGAGGGTAAACAGGCTGACTTGTAAATGATGGAGGTTGAGTATAAGGAGTTGGGTTCTGAGGAAAGTCAGGAGGATTTTGAGTATAAGTAAAACCTTGTTGATAAGGTACTGGATTTGTATAATTATTTGGAACATTTTGAGGGTATGAAGGAGTTGGTTGAGATAATTGGGCTGGTGGAAAAGCTGGAGCTGACTGAAGTAAAGTTGCTGGCGGCTGAGGAAAAGATGGAGGAGGCTGGAAATAACCTTGGGAATACCCTGGACCACTATTTGTTTCTGGCCTTTGTTGAACTTTAGGCACTTCAAATACTGGTCGTGATTCGTAAGATGGCATCTGCGGCTGTGAGTATGATGGATTCATAGACTTTTCTGGCTTTGGCGGATACCCTATTTTCCTTTCTTCTTTAATTTCGATTTGTTGCCGGTCATCTGGAGGGGTCTGGTTTCGCTTTATAACATTGTCTTTATTGGCTGATTTGTAATCTGGACGTAGCTCTTTACCACGCACGTCATCGTAGCTTTGATTTTTACGATAGTTTCCTCGGTAAACCTCATCCCGTGACATTCCAATACACTTATTTTTATGCTTTTTAGCCAACTCTCGCTCTTGCTCAATTTTGTTGAAGTCTGGGAGGATATCTACAAGATAACGAGATTTTTCTCTGATTATCGCCCCGCGATCACCTTCTTCATCTGAGTATTTAAAGTCTTGTAAGGGTTTAAAGCGCTCATAATAGTCTCTAAGCTCTTGCAAAGTACGCGCGCTACCAAATTTCATTAGAATATCTGCTAGAATTAGCCCACGCTGGATCCGACGCCATTCTTGTCTTGGAGCTCGAATACTACTCCAAATTGCTTCCATCACTTTAGTATACTCAGAAGGGTGAAAAGTGAGCTCTGCGATATTATGAAGAGTAGTATTTGGCACTGATATGTCGTCATTGCTTGTAGCTTCTTTTAGTAAAAGTTCATTCGGGGTCAATGTAAGCTTGTCCTTCACTGAAGATAATGCTTTAAAAAGTGGCATTTATTACTACTATAATTAATATCCAATAACATTCTTTGTGAAGATAAAATAGTAAAAAGTTTAAATGCTTATTTGAAAATACCTATACAATAGTTTCTTGATATAAAAATTCCTAGTTTTTATATAGTAAAATGCTCTTATATCGAGGATCTAGCTAATCTAATTATTTAGAATAATCTTGAATATATACTTTTCTCCTTACTAAGTGAGTTTCTTGTCTTTCTTAATTTGCGTACTTCATTATTTTGCAATAAAATCTGTTTAACATTATTCAAAAAAAATATTATCTAATATGCATTAATATATTTTCTGGGCTATATCTTTCTATCGAATTTCTTAATTCTTTTCTCATATGCTTATAATCTTTGCTTATTAATTCATTTTCACCAGATAATATTTTTAATATATTTTCATATATTTTACAAAATCCATAAAGCCACACATTTGAGGTTTTAAAATTAAAAATTCTTCCTTCTTTTAATCAGTATTCAATTTTTAATTTGTACACAATGTCTCCTATTGTTTTACCACAGAGTTTACATCTTGAATTTTCAATTAATTATCTCAGGTATATGTAGGTTTATGTTTTGTTTACATTTACTCTAAGTGAGTATATTGTGATTGCTTTGTTTTCTAGTCTTATTGAATTGGAAAATTTAGGGAGCTTTTTGAATCACAAATATTTCCCATTATAAATTTTCATTAACAAGGGCTGGACAATAGTCTAGTGATAATTCCTAACTAATACTAATACTAATAAATTTTCATAATATTTTTTATAATTTTTTTTACCCAATTAAAAAAGTTTTTGAATTTTTTCAATTACACTATTTACAATTTATATAGTAACTTTTTAATTCTGTTTTTATAGTAGTTTAATATGTTATCAGG